>JAWZYT010005446.1:37500-40831 GCA_034508575.1 Petrolisthes manimaculis
ATGTATGTATGTATCTGTGTACGTGTAGTATATATATATGTGTGTGTGTGTGTGTAGTATTATATGTGTGTGTGTGTGTGTGTAGTATTAAATGTGTGTGTGTGTGTGTGTATTACATATATGTGTGTGTGTGTGGTCTTCCAAACTTCTCTCTCTCTCTCTCTCTCTCTCTCTCTCTCTCTCTCACACACATACACACACACACACACACACACACACACACACACACACTCACACACACACACACACAGAAGCTGCACCTTAGCTATACCGAGAAATTGACATTGATGGATAAAGAGGTTTGTAATGTAAGACTCAAAACGTGACTGACTACTGTGTGTGTGTGTGTGTGTGTGTGTATGTTTCTGTGTGTGTGTGTGTTTCTGTATGTGTTTCTGTGTGTGTGTGTGTGTGTATATATGTTTCTGGGTGTGTGTTTCTGTGTACCTATGTGTTTCGATATGTGGATTTATGTGTGTGTGTTTCTGTTTATATTATGTGTGTGTTTGTTTCTGTGTGTATGTGTGTGTGTGTGTGTGTACTCAGGGCACCCGTATGTTTTGACGTGGGTGTAAAAGAGAGAGAGAGAGAGAGAGAGAGAGATATAATAATAATGTTTGTATTTTGTATGAGATAGAAAGCGAGTAGCCTAGCCTATTGCACATCTCTCTCTCTCTCTCTCTCTCTCTCTCTCTCTCTCTCTCTCTCTCTCTCTGACACACAGAAATGAGAATGAATAAGTCGCACACACACACACACACACACATACAGAGAGAGAGAGAGAGAGAAAATGGAAGGGTATAATATGATTGCGTCTTGACTTACTCACATTTGGTAAGGACATACATACATACATACACACACATACACATACATACATACATACATACATATCCTACATATAGGCTATATATATACATACATACATATCCTACATATACACACACACTCTCTCTCTCTCTTTTTTATTCTCTCTCATTGATTTTTTATAAGCAGGCAAAAATGTACTTTTTTTTTTTTTTTTTGTGTGTTTCTTTGTGTGATTTTTGTATGCATGTGCGTGTGTATGTGTGTGTGTTTGTATGTATGTAAGTGTGTATGTGTGTGTGTTTGTATGTAAGTGTGTATGTGTGTGTTTGTATGTATGTAAGTGTGTATGTGTGTGTTTGTATATAAGTGTAAGTGTGTATCTGTGTGTGTGTGTATGTATGTAAAAGTGTGTGTGTGTGTGTGTGTAATTTATCTAACATTGCATTACACTATCAATAAAAAAAACAGAAATAAGAAAAAAAGAGTTAAAGAGAGAAAAAAAGAGAGAAAGAGAGAGAGACTAGGCCCAGGAGGAGGGGGGGTACATAATAAGGGGGGCGTGGCTCCCCTTATGACCTTTCCCCCCCCTCCACATTCCCCCTTTCTTCCTTCCCTTCCTTCCCTTCCTTCCCTCCTCCTTTCCTTCTGTTCTTTCTCTTTTCACTTTTCTTCCTTTCTTTCCCTCCCCTTCCTCCTCTCCCTTTCCTTCTTTTCCTTTCTCTCCCTTTTCCTTCCCTTCCTTTCTCTCCCTTCCTTTCCCTCCCCTTCCCCCTTTCCTTCCACTCACTCTCCCTTTTCCTTCCCTTCCTTTCTCTCCCTTCCTTTCTCTCCCTTCCTTCTTCCCTTCCTTTCCCTTTCTTTCATTCTCTCCTCCCCTTCTTCCCTCTCCCTCTTTCTCCTCCTTCCTTCCCTTTCCTCCCACACTCTTCCTCCTCTTCTCCCTCCCTCTTTCTCCTCCTCCTTCTCTCTCCTTTCTCTTCTTCCTTCTCCTTCCTTTCCTCCTCTCCCTTTCCTCCTCTCCTTTCCCTTTCCTTCTGTCCTTTCTTTCTTTTCCTCCCTTCCTTTCCTCCTCTCCCTTTCCTTCCTTTTTTTTCCTTCCCTGCATAATCCTACCCTCTCTCTTTGTCCCTCCCTCTTTCTCTCTTCTCTCCTCTCTTCACCTTCTCCCTCCCCTCCTCCTTTCTCTCCCTTCTCCCTCCCTCTTTCTCTCCCTCCCCTCCCCCACCCTCCTTTCTCCTCTCCACCTCTTCTTCTTCTCCTACCCTCCTTTCCTTTCCCTTTCCTTCCTGCACCACACACACACACACACACACACACACACACACACACACACACACACACACACACACACACACTTACAAATCAATGTTAGCTTCCAGACGAGAGAGAAAGTAAAAAAAAAATCGCCTGTCCTTGAAGCTTGCAGTGGCGCCAGGCTGTGTGTGTGTGTGTGTGTGTGTGTGTGTGTGTGTGTGGAACGGGAGGCCTATACTAAAAGCTTTTGTGTGTGTGTGTGAGAGAGAGAATATGTGTGTGTGTGTGTGTGAGTAATATTGATAGAGGATCTGTTTCGTGGCAAATAGTTTGGAGGAATCAATAACAAAAGAATCACACCTTACTTAACGTTACAGAAAAAAAAAATTGTCTTGATTCATATTTTGCTACTGTGTGTGTATTTGTGTATGTGTGTGTGTGTGAGAGAGAGAGAGAGAGATGTGTGTGTGTGAGTAAAAGAGAGAGGGGGGGGGGAGAGTGTGTGTAAAAGAGAGAGAGGGGGTGGGGGGGAGTGTGTGTAAAAGAGAGAGAGGTGGTGGGGGGAGTGTGTGTAAAAGAGAGAGGGGGGAGAGTGTGTGTAAAAGAGAGAGGGGGGGGAGAGTGTATGTATGTGTGTGTGGGAGTGAGAGAGAAAGAGAGTGTGTATATGAGAGAGAGAGAGGAGGGGGAGTGTGTATATGTGAAAGTTAGTATGTGTGTATATATGTATAATTGTATATATATGCATAGTAGTATATATAATAGTATAAATATAAATACATATACCGGGTATATATATATATGTAGTAGTAATAATATATAATATGTAGTGATATTCTGTTATATAATGGTTTAAATAATTAATGCATAATTATATAGTAATCATAATTATATATAAGGAAATATGCAGTAATATTAAATGATGCAGAACACACACACACACACACACACACACACACACACACACACACACGTAAACACCAATATCCGGCAGCTGAAAGAGAGAGAGAGAAAAAGAGAGGGGGGGGGAAGGGGGGGGGGGGGAAACAGGTGTATGAAAGCAAGTGTGTGTGTGTGTATGATATAGAAAATAAAACATTGTGTGTGTGTGTGTGTGTGTGTGAGAGAGGGAGGAGAGAGAAACAAGTGTGTGTGTGTGTGAGAGAGAGAGAGGGAGGAGAGAGAAACAAGTGTGTGTGTGTGTGAGAGAGAGAGAGGGAGAGAGAGAAACAAGTGTGTGTGTGTGTGTGAGAGAAAGGGGGGGGGG
>JAWZYT010005447.1:0-40000 GCA_034508575.1 Petrolisthes manimaculis
AAGTTATAAACAAGTTAATAAATTAAATAATAAACAAATAAATAACAAATAAAGTGATAAACAAGTTAATAAATTAAAAAAATAAATAAATAAATAAATTAAATAATAAATTAATTAATTAAATATTAAATAAATTAATAAATTAAATAATAAATAAACTAATAAATTAAATAATAAATAAACTAATAAATCAAATAATAAATAAATCAACAAATTAAATAATAAATTAATTAATAAATTAAATAATAAATTAATTAATCATGGCACCCCCAACACACCTGTACGTCTTGCTCAGGAACTTTCGGCCCCACAATTTTCGCGAACAGAGACGTCCATTTCTGTAGATTCTGCCAGCTACGTGAGGAGATGTCAACCGACCTGAAGGCAGCACACCACAAGATTGAGGCATTGAGCAAGAAGTTGGAAACGCTGCAAGAATTCACTACACTCAACGTAGGAGTGACACCAACACCGACCGTACCAGTTGACACAGCCCCTGTACTTACTGCCTCTACACCCTCACCTTCACCGACACTACCAACCGCACCGTTACCTTCATCGACAACAACAACGACTTCCACTTCTCCACGGGAGGAGTTCAGCATCGTCAGGAACAACACACGACCCAGGAAGAACATCATACCCATCACTACATGTCAAAACCGATTTAAGATCCTGGCACAAGACGACGACGAAGACGACACCGAGGTCAGGCTGGTTGGTGACTCCATGGTCAGGGGTCAACTCACTGAGTTTTGTGGACGAGCACCCAAGTCAAGGAAGCGTTTTTGCATCCCGGGTGGCGGCCTAGACGACGTGACTGACACAGTGGAAGAAGTGACAAGCCAGGCCCCAAACAACACCACGTACGTCATCCACGCCGGAACCAATGACGTGATGAACACCAGATCAGAAGAGCTCCTCAACAAGTACCGACAGATGATTGCGAAATTCAAGGAAAAAACGAATAACATCATACTTTCTGGAATCATCCCCCGCAGAAAAGCCGACATCCGCTTCTACAACACCGCTACCAGCATCAATCGACGACTTGCCAGCATCTGCAACGAGGAGAACATCGCTTTCATCAACACCTGGGACAAGTTTTATTTCGACGACTCGTTATTCTCAGCTGATGGTGTCCATCTGAACCAGGTAGGAGCAGCCCGTTTTGGACGTTTGCTAAACGACGCGGTCATCAACCATCGTACAAAAAACGGGACAGCCCAGGCACAACAAAGTCAGGTAACGTAAAACTAACAAACAGAAAAACAAGGGCAAACGTGCAATCACCTAACCGAAATAGCCTAAAGGTTTTTTATGTTAACGCTCGCAGCATCCATAATAAATTCGCAGATCTAGAGGAAATAACACTCACAGAAAATTATGATTTAATCGGCATAACAGAATCGTGGCTAAATACCGAAAGCAGAGACTTCCTAGCAGAGTATAAAATTCCCGGTTACACAATATTTGAAAAAGGCCGTACAAATAAAAGGGGGGGTGGAGTACTATTATATATTAAAGACGATCTTAAACCAATTCTATTATCAAAGACGCATATCGATAACGTAGATACATTATATATACTCGTTAGAAATAAATGTGGGATGAAACTTTTGTTTGCTTTATTATACAGACCCCCAGCTCAACCAGTACAAACCGACCGTGATATCTATGAGCAAATTAGCGAGATGAGTAACACACAAGAGGCTGTAATTCTCGGCGATTTTAATTTACCAGTAACAAAGTGGGGAGAACCATTATCAGCTCACTATGGACACGACCTTTATTCTAACCTACAAGAGAGTTCCCTTATCCAATTTGTTAATAGCCCAACCCGTGGAAATAACGTTCTTGATTTAGTATTTGCAACAAAAGAAGACTTGATAGAGAATATCAATGTGGGTGATGAGTTTACCAATAGCGACCACCGCATAATCACTTTCAGTATAAAGTTCAATAAAAGTGAAATAAACCACAGCTATGAAAAAATCCCTGACTTTAGAAAAGCTAACTTTCACCTTCTCAGGGCGATACTAAAAGATACCGATTGGAAATGTCTGCGAGATACTATTGATATTAATTCACAATGGAACTTTTTCACTAATGCGTACACAAAAGCGGTCAGGGATAGCATACCGTTAAAAAATCGACGTTCAGCACAAAACTTAAAGCCCAAGTGGTGGAGTAAAGATATAGCCGACTGTTTACGAGCCAAAAAGAACGCCCATAATAAAGTAAAAATCACAGCCAATAATGACGACCGTGCCAAGTTTACAGACTTACGAAGAAAAGCCAAAAAGTTAATCAAACAGAGTAAAAAGGAAATTGAAAAACACGTTGCAAATCAGAGTAAGACAAACCCGAAAGAGTTCTACAGTTATATTCGACAAAAGAAAGTACTTACGTCAACTATCGGTCCAATTCTTGATGAAAATGGGGACTTTACGACAGATGAAGAGCGAATGAGTAGTATCCTAAATACTTTCTTTGCATCAGTCTTTACTATAGAAAACCCGAACGATATACCAGCTGAAACAACAGTCCAAAACGAAAACACCGAAGTATTAAATAATATCAGCATAACAGAAAATGACGTAATCAAATGTATTGATAAATTAAATGTAAATAAGTCACCTGGGCCTGACACGATCTCCCCTCGCGTAATAAAGGAAGCAAAAAGCGAATAGTAAAACCTCTGACTCTGCTATTTAATTATTCATTACACACTGGAACAATACCTGACGAATGGAAGCTCGCTAACGTAACACCAATATTTAAAAAAGGCAGCAAATCCTTACCTAGTAACTATCGCCCTATCAGCCTAACCTCAGTAGTATGCAAAATGTTAGAGACAATCATACGAGATAAACTTACAAATCATTTAGAGGAAAACAACTTACTCAGAGACACTCAACACGGTTTCCGCAATAAACGCTCCTGCCTAACGAATCTATTAGACTTTTTAAACGACATTTTTAACGAATATGATAAGAGTAAAGCAGTAGACATAATTTATCTAGATTTCCAAAAAGCCTTTGACAAAGTTCCCCATAAACGTTTAATAAGTAAATTAAAATCTCACAGAATCCAAGGCGACACAGTAAGATGGATAGAGAACTGGCTAAGAAACCGTAAACAACGTGTGGTAATAAATGGAAAATCATCTAATTGGACTGGCGTTACGAGCGGGGTGCCACAAGGGTCAGTTTTAGGCCCAATCCTATTCCTAGTTTACATAAACGACATAGATGAAGGTCTCTCATGCATAATATCGAAGTTTGCCGATGACACTAAAATTGCTAATACAGTACTCACTAACGCACAAACTAAAGAAATGCAAGATAACCTCGATAAATTGTCGAATTGGGCGAAAACTTGGCAAATGTCCTTCAATGCAGATAAATGTAAAGTACTCCATATCGGACATCATAACGTAACTGCAAACTACTCTTTAAATGGTAATCAAATTAAAAGCGTGGATCAGAGACAGACTTAGGGGTCACAATATCAAGTAACCTAAAACCCAGTCAGCAATGTACGGAAGTAATTAAGAAAGCAAATAAAACTATCGGCTTTATTGGCAGAGCATTCGAGTATAAGTCCAAAGATACAATCCTCACTTTGTATAATTCCTTGGTCCGTCCCCTTATGGAATATTGTGTCCAAGCCTGGTGCCCGTACTACCAGAAAGATATAGTAAAATTGGAACGAGTCCAACGTAGAGTTACTAAAATGATACCAAGTCTACGAAACAAAACGTATGAAGAGCGGCTAAATGAATTGAATCTATTCCCACTAGCACAACGTAGATTGAGAGGCGACTTAATCCAGGTATTCAAAATAATCAAAGGCATAGACAATATGGACTGCAACAAATATTTCAATATCGATCAATCAAACTACACGAGAGGTAATGGCTGTAAAATCATAGGTAAATCTTTTAACTCACACGAATCCAAGAATTTCTTTTTTAACCGAGTCGTCAACTTATGGAATGGGCTTCCGTAACGTAATAGAATGTAACACAGTAGACAGCTTCAAACGTCGCCTTGATAAACACCTTGCATCTAATCCCCGACTTTCGATGTTTACTAATGAATAATTTTTTTGCCCATTACAGCCAAATTTCAACTACTTTCTATCTTTCCTATAAAATTCCTTGTGGAGATTTCTCTACCAACTCCACAAGGTTCTGACTCCTGACTTTATTTCCAGTACGGCTCAGGCCGAGGGATTGGAGGGTGGGGATGAGAGCCTTCTACTTTGCTATCCTTACCTACGACTATCACTGGGGAGAAATTCATTCTCTACCAGTAACCTTCTAATCAGATCACCCCGTGTGGACCGTAAGTCTGTTGTGGTCTGTGATTCTATGTAACTTCATGTAACTCTCTCTCTCTCTCTCTCTCTCTCTTTACTTTCAGGATCATCAGTTTTTATTCTTTTCCTTGCTTTTTACCTTCTATTCTTCTTCTTCCATCCCATTCACTCTCTGTTTTTGGGGTTCTTTGCACTTACAATCTTTAGCCTCATTCCCTCTATTCCCCATTCTCTCTTTATCTCATTTTTTCTATTCCATTCTTTCTTTATCTCTTTTCTCTCTATTCCATTCTCTCTTTATTTCATTCCCTCTATTCCCATTCTCTCTTATCTCATTCTCTCTCTTCCATTCTCTCTTATCTCATTCTCTCTATTTCTCTCTTATCTTATTCCCTCTATTCCCCATTCTCTCTTTATCTCATTTTCTCTATTCCCATTCATATTTATCTCATTCTCTCTATTCCCATTCTTGTTTATAATTTTCGTCTTGTTATTAATCTCGTGTTTGTTACTAAGGAGGAAAATTCTGGTGATGGTAAATTTGGAGCAACTAAATCCTCCAAACTATTCCAAGCAACAGAACACCATTATTTCTGCTCTTTCTGGTCCTGTTTCCTGGCATACTTTGGAGGAATCAAGACACTCCAATGTACCCAAAACAAAGTCCCTGTGATCGTGTATGTGAATTTGTGGCTTCTGATTAATCATCCTTCCATATAGGTGTGTGTGTGTGTGTGTGTGTGTGTGTGTGTGTGTGTGTGTGTATGTGTGTGTGTGTGTGTGTGTGTGTGTTTCGTGGAAAAAAAACCCTTCCTCCTTCCATATAGTAGTGTGTGTGTGTGTGTGTGTGTGTGTGTGTGTTTTCGTGGAAAAAAAACCCTTCCTCCTTCCATATAGTAGTGTGTGTGTGTGTGTGTGTGTGGTGTGTATGTGTGTGTGTGTGTATGTCGAGTATATGTGTGTGTGTGTGTGTGTGTGTTTGTGGGTCGGTATGTGTGTGTGCGTCGGTATGTGTGTGTGCGTCTGTGTCTGTCTGTGTGCGTCTGTGTGTGTGTGGGGTGGTCGGTATATGTGTGTGCGTCTGTGTGTGTGTGTGTTTCGTGGAAATATTAAAAAAAAAAAAATCTAAACTAACTAACCTACAATTTCCTGACTACATCAATTAAGTTTCACAGCACTAAAAAATTGTATAATTTGACATTCTTTCATAGTTACATTGTCATAGTTACATTGCTATTCCACCAATACATATATGCATTTTTGTAGTCTTATGAGCTACATCTATTGAATTAAATATAATACATAAATTTTAAATATTACTATTCCCATTTTTCGTCAACTCATTCCATTTTCTTGTAACTATCATTGTAATGCTACTGATTCCTTCTAACTATATGCCAGAAAACATTTGATTGATGGATATTAGGCGCCGCAACATGAAGGTCCTATAGCGCCAGAAAAAGGTGATAGAGAGGTGTGACAGCAAGGAGGAAGGAAATAAAAAGAAAAGAGGGACAGTTGAAGACCGGAAAGTTAGTGGCTGGGACCGAAGGGGCGCCAAACCCTTAAAGTATTGCCTACATTACTACAGGCAATACCCTCCTACGGGGATGCCAGAAAACAGACGCCCTTAATAATAAAAATAATAATAATAATAATAATAATAATAATAATAATAATAATGGGATTTGTTTGGTGGCAGGAATCACACACCTTCCAATTTCACCAACAAGACCATCTACATTTTAATGAACTTATGAATTCATTTTATATGACGTTTATTCTTCTATAGCTCTGACGCCTCGTTACCTCCTGGAACTCCGTCGAAGGGGGTGGCCACGGCAGAAAAAGTCTCCAGTCTTCCCTGTTCCAACACTCCCCTCCTTACCTGGTCAAGCCCTCCCCTCCCCCTCATGTTTCTCTCCTTTACATACTCTTCCACTCTGTTCTGCCATCTAACTGGTGGTCTGCCCTTCACACCACACCCCACAACTTCACTTCCATACACCTTCTTTACAAACTCCTCACCTTGCATTCTCTTTACATGTCCAAACCACCTCAAAGTATTACGTTTCACTCTCTCAACCACTCCACACTCAATACCAATTGCCTTCTCATTCATACCACATCTCTTATACACACTCTCATTACTTTCTCCATCCCACCTTGTCAGTCCACATGCACCTCTCAGATAACTCATTTCCACAGCACCTATTCTTGACTGATGAGCCCTACTCCATGTCCATGTCTCCGACGCATACGTATTCTTCCTCACCTCATAATGAATTCTCTCGCAATTTTGTTTCTCCTGAACGACTGAGACTCCATCACGAATTATTAGCAATATTTTCTATTTCCTTAATTAAGTTATATATATTTTTTTTTCACTTTTATTTATCCATCTCTTCCTTCCATTTAATATTTTTGTCGTCTAATTAATTCCCTGTTTAATTAATTATCGTTTCCGTCTGTTATTTTTACGTTATTCACTCACTTCGTTGCTCCCGTACTCAGCAGGTCATCATGCAGAAAGCTTAGTGCTGCCCCCCGTCACTGCTACCCCCATATTGGCCACGCACGCACGCATACACTTACTCTCTCACGCACACATAAAAAGTGACAAATATTACACATAAAAGTAAGTGCATATATGTGTACACCCGCAATTATTATCCTGACACACTGACACGCCATCTTACACACCGAGGTATAGCCATGACTGAATAGGGTTAGAAAAAGTGAATTCACTTTTTCTAACCCTGTTCACCACTATCAGTCATGGCTATACCTCGGTGTGTGAGGTGGCGTGTCAGTGTGTCAGGATAATAATTGCGGGTGTACACATATATGCACTTACTTGTATGTGTAATATTTGTCACTTTTTATGTGTGCGTGAGAGAGTAAGTGTATGCGTGCGTGCGTGGTCAATTTGGGAACGCACTAAGCCAGGATGTAAAGAGCAGAAAGCTTCCAATCGCCTGGTATTGCTTATTTCCCCACTCAGTACACATATAGAGGCTGAGTTCGAATGCAGGGTGTGTGTGTGTGTGGTGCCTGCAGTTCGTCTCTGGTCAGGGATTACGTATCAACTTCAAGAGTGTACAGCCACAATCTAATATCCACCGACGCTTTCCTTCCATCTTAGTAAATATTTTGGTAATAAAGACCAACACGTGTATGACTTTGCAGCATCTCATAATAATAATAATAATAATAATAATAATAATAATAATTGAGGGGGTTGAGTTGACGTAAGGTGTTGTAGGATATAATATATATTGATACGTTACTAATTTATTTGCAACATGAAAGGAAAGTGTCAATGGTTATTTGATCGTGGCTGTACAGTGCCTCCAAAATATATCAGAACTATTCTATGAAAAACTCAGCGAAGTGATCTGAAACAATGCCCTAAAGATCTCAGGCCCGTAGTTTTAAAAAAATTGAGGGCCCTTACTGGAGCTCTATGAATTCTCCAAACTACTCCAGGCAGCAAATTCCCTATTAGAAATACTGAAGCGTTTTGTGGCCTGGATTATTTGGAGGGTTCATAGAGCTCCAGTAAGGGCCCTCAAATGTTTTAAAACTACGGGTGTCAGTCCTTTTCTACCACTACAAATTATGTAATTGTTATTCAAACACTAAATTATTTAATTTTAATTACACACCACACTAATCTTAACATCCCATGTCCAAATAAAAACGTTACTACGACGAAATGTTTTGCAAAATGTGAAGCAATTACTAAAGCTGTATTAATAAAAGGCTCGACTAAATTCTTTGAGTTGAGTTGTGCATTTGTTGTCAGTTCATAATTGTCTTGTATACACCGTTGTTAATTAATAATGATATTTTACCGACAATGTTTTGTTATGTTATGATGAAACATTATTTTCACATTGTACACACTGCGTACTGTACAGTTGAGCAAGTAGAAAGTGCAAGAAAAATATGAGTTCTTTGTAGTAAACCCTGGTATTTTTATCACTGAATCACTAATTCGACTCCACAGCCAATGTATGTAAAGTGGAACGTGACTGAATGAAATTTTTGAGTGGTAACCAGACGTGGACATATACACACATAGTTTACTTGCACTTTCTACTTGCTGAGTCAACTGTACGTGCCATTATTACAAAGGCGGCAATAGTTGTGTCTCTACATTTGCCAAGACATCATTGAAGTACGTACAGTATGGAAATATAAGCTTCACAGACTCGTAAACTGAAATAGTAAAAATCTATAGTCTTAATTAAACGACCAAAGGATACTACCTACTCTGACACACATATATATCAGAGAAGATGTCTTTTGTTTAAGAGGATGTGGGAATAGGGGACAGGCTTGGGGGTGTTTTGGGGTGGGTTAAATGGGTGCAGGAATAGGGGACATGCTTTCTACCAACCCCAAGCCTGTCCCCCTATTCCCGCATCCCCCCAGTCCCCCCCCACAAAGCCTGTCCCCTACTCCCACACCCCTTTAATCAATTATACGTAATAACAACCAAAATGATCTCACACAGTAATGCACTCAGCACTTGGAAAATACACACACACTGACAGAAGAGAACCCTAGGGTCTTTCATTTAGAACACACACACTGTCTGCACTTAAGGGGGTGTGGGAGTAGGGGACAGGCTTGGGGGGGACTGGGGGGGGGCAGGAATAGGGTAGAAAGCCTGTCCAACTATACCCGCACCCCCTAAACCCTCCAAAATCCCCCCAAGCCTGTCCCCCTACTCCTGCACCCCCCCAAAACCCTCCAAAACCCCCCCAAGCCTGTCCCCCTACTCCTGCACCCCCCAAAACCCTCCAAAATCCCTCCAAGCCTGTCCCCCTACTCCTGTACCCCCCAAAACCTGTCCCCCTATTCCCACACCCCCTTAATAAACTGAACCTGTGCCCACGAAGACAAAAAACGTTTATAATAAAATATGACATTGTATATTTGGACACATGATTCCCTGAACACGTGTAGCGAGATGCGGCAACCCTATCGCGTTTGTTTACTTCGGAGAGTCGTACAGTTTGGGAATAATGTATGTGAACACTGTTGGCGGCTTCTGGCAACATCCTCAAAAGTAAACACATCAATGAGAGAAAGTCTTTATGAATTGAAGGAACACTTTTATTTCAGTGTCTGTGGTTGGTGGTCGACGTCACCCAATATCAGTTATCCTTATGTAGTAATGAATAAATGTTATCTATTCCTAACGTGTTTATCACTGACATTGTTACCAGAAGTCGTCAACGGTGTACAGATACTTTGTTCACCAACTGTATAATGTCATGAATAAGGGGCTCATAATGTATCATGAACCCTGATTGGCCAATTGGAAACAAGATGATAAGCTTTTATGTAGAGATATTAAGGGGAGGATACAGTGTTGGTAAATCCGGAGCAAATTATTCCTCCAAACTATTCTAAGCAACAGAACACCATTATTTTTGTTCCTCTGGTTCTGTTTTCTGGCATACTTTGGAGGAATCAATGCACTCCAATGTACCAAAAGTATACTCTGCCCTTAATGCTGTTATTATTATACTACTCTTTGGAGTCCACAAACGTGATGTGGTTGATGCATCCAGTAGACGTGTTCTAGGAATCTTGTGGCCAACTGTACACACTGATAACATTCACACACACAAACACTGGGGAAGGCCTGGCCGTAGCAGCAGCTCGGCTAACTGGCGCATACATGATTCACACCCGTAGTTTAAAAAAAAATGAGGGCCCTTACTGGAGCTCTATGAACCCTCCAAACTACTCCAGGCAACATATTCCCTATTCGAAACACTGAAGCGTTTTGTGGCCTGGATTAGTTGGAGGGTTCATAGAGCTCCAGTAAGGGCCTTCAAATGTTTTAAAACTACGGGTGTCACTCCCTAACCAAACCACATGCACTTCATAATTTGATAAGCCAGTCTACCAACCACTACGTTACCAAGACCACACCCCCGTTACTAGGGTCTGTGCTTTGGCAATATTTAGTATCTAGACCGTGGACGTAGTAAGGCACATTGTCCTTCTACCACGGATGACCATTAATAATATTGTTTCTCTCTCTCTCTCTCTCTCTCTCTCTCTCTCTCTCTCTCTCTCTCTCTCTCTCTCTCTCTCTCTCTCTCTCTCTCTCTCTCTCTCTCTCTCTCTCTCTCTCTCTCTCTCTCTCTCTCTCTCTCTCTCTCTCTCTCTCTCTCTCTCTCTCTCTCTCTCTCTCTCTCTCTCTCTCTCTTCACATCTCTTCACATCATTTCTTCTTCTCTCTGCGTCTCATCTGCTTTCCGTTCTTTTCCCGCCTGTATAGAATAGTGTTTTTCCATACGTTATTCCCCGTAGCAGTTCGGTACTCAGTGTCCCTCCATCTCCCCCGGTAAACACTATCAGTATTCTATGGTTCTTGCAAGGGTTCTAGGGAAGGAGGGAGGAATGGGATGGAGAGCAACCTAACCTAACCTTACCCTACCCTACCCTACCCTACCCTACCCTACCCTACCCTTCCTTCCCTTCCCTTCTCACCTCCATTACCGACAGAGATCCAGGGAGGGAAGGAGAGATGGGAGAGCACCTTACCCTACCCTCCCATCCCTACCCTACACTACCCTACCCTCCCATCCCTACCCTACCCTACCTTCCCTTCCCTTCCCTTCCCACCTCCATTACCAGCAGAGATCCAGGGAGGGCAGGGCTGTGTAGAGGTTTATATTGGGGGTGAATTCTTTATTTTATTGCCAACCATTCTCCTCCTCCTTCTCCTCCTCCTTCACCCATCTATATATCCAGCCCTTTTCTCTGTCCCTCCCCCTCCTTTCTCTCTCTCTCTCTCTCTCTCTCTCTCTCTCTCTCAGTCATCAGTCAGTGTGTGCACATCAACTCTCTACGCTCTCTACCTGACCTTTGCCCCTGGACGACAAGGACGTTAAGTTGAATATCTTTGTTATTTTATTTTTATATTAGTGTTGTTATTAGTAGTATATTATTGTTTACTCTTGTATACTAATAATTATATTACTGTTGTTTCTGAGTTCATATACAGGGTGTTTAGTAACAGTAACACAAGATTTATAAAAATAAATATATTAGTACGTTGAAATGGCACCAACACGTTCAGCTTGTTCTATATGTAAGGGTAAATACTATGGAGAATGGCTTAAAAACAAGGATACAGATGAAGCAGTTTGCTTCAAGTGTGAAACAAACGAAAAATTACAGTATTTAGACTGTGTTGTTAAAGAAATGAAAAAAGATATTGATAACTTAAAATCAGAAAATACAGCATTGAAACTGAGCTTGGACGATATAAAACAAAACCCAGACATAGTAGTAGAAAGTAACAATTTCCAGATGGTTAAGAACAAACGTAACGTACATAAAAGCTGTAAACAACAAGAAAGGGTAAAGTTAACAAACAAATTTAGCCTTTTGCAAGATGAAGCAGATCTAAGTACACATAAATATATAGAAAGATTCAGTGATGCAGAGACGGAAACTCATGTAATTTCAGACTCTATTTTACGAGGTCAAGGATATGCATTTGGCGCAAATAGGAAAGGAAAGAAAAGATGTGTGAAAGTTATACCAGGCTGTGACCTAAACACGATGGAGAGAGAAATAAAATCACTGTCTGTTAAAAGAGAAAGTTGTCTGGTAGTCAATATTGGAAATAACGACATACACAATCAAAGGAGAGTAGATGTATCATCATTAGCAACAAAATATAGGAATGTATTAACGGAAATGAAAAAGAAATCGAGTAAATGTGTTGCTGTTGGAATATTAACTAGAGGGAACGATAGCCCTTACATGATGAAACAAGTAAATATTTTAAATAGCAAGATTCATCAGATGTGCAAAGAGGAGAAGATAGTTTTTGTAGACACGAAAAAAACCGTTGAGGGTAATAGAGAATTGTACAAGGCGGATGGAATACATTTATCACAGAAGGGAATAAATGCAATGGCCGGATTATTGAATACAGCTGTATTTAGAGCCTGTGAGGGAATGGACTATTCACAGGAGAATCCTACTCTGACCGCTAATCCCAGGTCAAGTCAGGTACAGGAAATTCCTCCCCAGATTAATAGTAGGAGGTCAGGTCAGGTAAGGTCAAAAAACTAATTAACTCACTACCTGCAGGGGATAAGAGAACTAACACTAACCAAAATAACTCACCACCTGCATGGGATAATAAAATTAATACTAACCAAAATAGCTCACCACCTGCATGGGATAATAGAACTAACACTAACCAAAATAAAATTGTCCCCACTAGAACTAACACAGGAATAAAATCAACCAAGGTATTACTTCTTAATGCAAGAAGTTTAACAAACAAACTAAATGAACTCAAATGTATACTGGTAGAAGAAAAAATAGATATAATTTGCGTGACTGAAACTTTCTATGATCACAAGAACAAAAACTATATTGCTGAACATCAAATTGAGTCATATACTCTATATTACAAGGACAGAGAAGGAATTAGAGGAGGGGGAGTTGCAATTTATGTTAGGAACTCCATCAACTCAAGCGAACTTGTCCTCCATAACAACAAATCAGAACTAGTATGCACTAAAATTAATGATAATGATATAAACATCAATATTGTCGTAGTCTACCGAAGACCTAGTCACACGTTGGAGGAAGACTTAATGTTATATAACACGTTAAAAGATACACTAAACTCAGACGAAACCGTCATACTTGGCGACTTTAATCTTCCAAGAATAGATTGGAATATAAATACTAGTGAAGCCCAGGACTCTAATAGATTACTAGAGTTCGTGGGAGATAATTTCATGTCACAGCTTGTCAGAGAACCAACTAGAGGGGATAATATTCTTGACCTTGTATTGGTAACGAATGAGGACTTAATAACTGATGTCAATGTTGGAGAACACCTCGATTCATGTGATCATAGAATGATAAGATTTAACCTTAATAATAGTCAGCCCAATACAACTAACAATATCTTAACGCCAGACTTTAGGTTAGCTGACTATAACAGCATGAAACGTGATCTAAGAAACATACATATACACATTGAGGACATAACTGATACTAATAGCATGTGGTTAGAATTCAAACACAAGTTTATGGAAGCTCAGAATACATATATCCCAATGAAAAGAATAATGAACAATATAAACAGCAAACCCCCATGGTACAATACAGATATAGGAAGAGCAATTAAAGACAGACAAAAGTACCACAAAATTAAGAAAAGAGACAATAGTGAAGTAGCAGTCAATATGTATAAAAACTCTCGTAGATCAGTTAAAAGGCTCATAAAATCGGCAAAACGGCAATTTGAAGTAAAAATAGCAAGGGACAGTAAGATCAATCCAAAGTCATTTTACAAATATATAAACAGTAATAGAAAGATAAGAAGCGGCATTGGTCCATTACTTAATGAAGAGGGGGAAATGATGACTGATAACTCTGACATAGCCAACACACTTAACAACTTTTTTAGTTCAGTTTTTACAGTAAATTATGGAAATAACGATACCCCTAGAGAACCATTAACCCCAGAGCATGAAACTCTTACTAACTTTATTATTAACCCAAGGGAGGTGCTAGATAAACTAAACAAAATGAACATTAATAAATCACCAGGCCCAGACATGTTCTACCCAAGAATATTAAAAAATACAAGTGAGGAAATAGCTGAGTCCCTTTCACTAATATTTACCAAATCCCTAGAACAAGGAAATGTGCCAGAAGACTGGAAAATAGCCAATGTAACCCCCATCTTCAAAAAGGGAGACAAAAAACAAGCAGGTAATTACAGACCAATAAGCTTAACTTCAGTCGTGGGTAAACTCCTTGAATCCATCATTAAAGATAAAATGGTAGAACATCTTGAAATCAATAATCTCATCAGAAATAGTCAACATGGATTCAGAGCAAAAAGATCATGCTTAACAAACCTATTAGAATTTTATCATAGACTTTTCTCCCAGCATGATAACAGTAAATCACTTGACATTATTTATCTTGACTTCAAGAAAGCATTTGACAAAGTCCCACATAAGCAGCTTATGAATAAAGTAAAATCATTAGGAATAGAAGGTAATGTACATGCATGGATAGAAAATTGGTTGAATGGTAGAAAACAGAGGGTTATCATTAATGGGGTAGAGTCTAGATGGGTTCCAGTTACCAGTGGAGTGCCTCAGGGGTCAGTGCTCGGCCCAGTATTATTTACAATATATATTAATGACATAGATGTTGGCTTAAATAATATCATATCAAAGTTTGCTGATGACACTAAAATTGGAAAATCAGTATTAAATGAGGAAGACAAAAACTCACTACAGGCTGACCTATTCAAAATTGGAGAATGGTCCAACACATGGAAGATGCCCTTTAATGTAAACAAATGTCAAGTACTACACGTTGGGTCAAAAAATAAATCATTTGAATATGAAATAAATGGGTATAAAATCAATAGTGTTACAGAGGTAAAGGACCTGGGCATCACCATAAACAAGAACCTCAAACCTTCAGTTCAATGCACCATTGCAGCAAATAAAGCAAACAGAGCACTAGGATTCATTAAAAGAAACTTCATATATAAGAATAAGGAAATAATTTTGCCTCTGTACAATAGCATAGTAAGACCTCATATGGAGTATGCAGTGCAATTTTGGGCTCCATATTTGAAAAAGGATATAGACAAACTTGAGGCTGTTCAGCGTAGAGCAACCAAACTAATTCCATCACTAAGAAATAAACCGTATCCGGAAAGATTAAAAGAACTTAACCTATTCTCCCTGTCAAAAAGAAGAACCCGAGGCCAACTAATAGAATGTTTCAAAACCCTAAATAACTTTAACAATGTAGATGCCAGCAAACTCTTTAAAGTAAATCATAACAGCACAACTCGGGGTAATGGAATGAAACTAACTGGTAAAAGAGCTAACCTTGACACTACTAAAAACTTTTATACTTACACAATTATAAACGAATGGAATAGCCTGCCATCATTAATAGTCAATAGTCTAACCATTAACACATTTAAAAAAAGACTCGACAAACATCTTGTAGAAAAGGGTATAGTATAGGAAATAACCTATAGGAAATGATGTATGTATATGTGTATGTATGCATGTGTGTGTGTGTATGTATGTATGTGTGTATATGTATATATATGTATATATGTATGTATGTATATGTATATGTATGTGTATATATGTATGTGTATTCTTTTTTTTTATTTTTACTAATCCATATTTATTTATTTTTTGTATTTATTTGTATTTCATTTTTTTTTCAATGTTTGTTTCAATTTAAGCCTACTTTCCAACTCTCCTATAAAATTTCCTTGTGTCTGTTTTCTTCCTGCCACAAGGTACTGCTTCTATCATTACTTTCATGTAGGGTGTAATGCCCGAGGGAGAGGTGGGTGGGGAGAGAGCCTTCTGCTTTACTATCCTTTACTATCCTTCACTAATCATTGATATTATTTTTTTTCCCTTACGTTAAGGCCGGACCACCTCGAAGGGACCGTAAGGTCTGTGTGGCCCGTGTATCTATGTAATTCTATGTAATTCTCTACCATCATACCTCTCATTCTATCAATCCCTCTCCCATAATACTTTCCTCTCTCAATCCCTCTACCATCATACCTCTCTTTCTATCAGTCCCTCTCCCATAATACCTCCTTCTCTCTCAATTCCTCTCCCACCACACCTCCTTCTCTCCCTCTCTGTTTATCTCCCTGGTTTTGGCTCCATCACGCCCCGGAGTCAATTGTAATGGTTATCCCAGTCGACCTTTTAGCTTATCTAATTGCTTATTTTGATTATCTGATTAACTTGGGTCTGTTTGTCCCCTTCTGCTGTCTCTGTCGCTCGCTTTCCCTTTCCATTTATCCTATATTCTACATCTGTCCTTCCAACTTTTCTTCCCTTCTCTCTTTCTTATTACCCCATTTCAATTCTTCCTTGCTACATTCTACCCATTATCTTTTCGTTCCATCTCTCATTTTTTTTTTTCAGACACTTTTTTTTATTATTATTTACACCTTTCTTCACTTGCTTTATTGTCTTCCCTTCTCCCCTTTTCTCCTTTCCATTTCCCTTTTTCATAGCTTTCACTTTTCCCCTTCATATAACTTTTTCTCGCCAGTTCGATGTTAATGATCACGTTCCCTTCTTTCCCTCACTTCCATAAATTATAATTCCTTTAGCTCGTCCTTTAATAATTTTATGCACGTTATTGCCTAAACATTTTAACACGTGGCAGGAAAAGTCATTCTTGTATGTCGTCCCTTTTTTTATTTTATTTTTTTCGTTCCTTCATCACCAATCTTCTCCAATCCTTTCTCTCTACATATTTCTTTCTCTTCTCTCTCACCCTTCACTTTCTCCATGTAGTCCTCTTTTCGTATCACCTTGTTTCCCTGACAACCAATAAATACACTCCATTACTTTCTCTCTACATCATTTATCTTTTTCATGTCCCATACCACTCACACTCTCCTCGTAGTTATCTTTTCGTATCACCTTCTTTCCCACACCACAAATCTTTCTTCCATTCCTGTCTCACTACATCTTTTCTTTCTCCTCCCTCACACACAACTCACTTTCTCTTTGCTCTCTCGATCTCCTCTTTTCTCCTCGTTCTCGTTTTCCTCTTCATTCACAATTCTCTATCCCTTCCTTTCTACATCTTTCCTCAACCCCTCCTCCTCCCCCTCCTCCTCCTCCTCCTGCCACTCGCTCCCGCCTGCCAATGGGACTCGAGCACCCCACAGGGACCAAATGCGACGCTCTTTTGTTTTAAGCACGCAGATGGATGGGATCGAAGTCCATTGTGCCCTGACCCCACGAGAGGTGGCCCTTCAAGGCGTCTATAAAGGCCTCTCATACCGCCACTTATAATGTTGATGATGGGGAAGAGGGGAGTGGAAAAGAGAAAAAGAGTTATTATTGTGATGGAAGTTATTGTGCTGTGGTGTTATTGATGTATGTGCTTGTTATTGTTATGAATGTTATTGTGTTTTGGTATTATTGTTAATGAGGTCATTGTGTTGTGGTGTTAATATTGTTATGGTTGTTCTTGTTTGTGTTGAGGTGTATTTGTGTTAGTGGTTGTTGTTGTGGCCTTATTGGTAGGTGTGGTAGTAATAGAATGATGGTAGTGGTTGTTGTTGTGTGTGGTATTATTGGTAGGTGTGGTAGTAATGGTTGTTGTTGTGTCTGGTATTATTAGGTGTGGTAGTAATAGTGCTATGGGTGTAACTGATTATAGTATTTGTCATTGTGTGTGTAGTAATGGTGACCGTGTTGTGACTGTGTGATGAGGCGTTAATGATGACACTTGTATTGTTTTATGGTGTGTCCGGCATGGCGCTACTCTATTGTACTATGGTGGCAATGGTTGTTGTGTTGGTTGTTATAATGGTGTCAAATGTGTGTTTGTTGTTTTATGTTGTCACTTGTCTGTCAAACTACATTATGGCACAATACCAGCTATTGGTTCTTTAATTAATAAACTTTTTAGAATTGTGACTACTTGTGCTGTATAGTTTTAACTGACGTATTCAAACATTTCCTCATGTCTTTTTCTCTGCAAATGTGTGCAATTCGCAGCTATATCGTTTGTCAAGTGTGTGTGTGTGTGTGTGTGTGTGTGTGTGTGAGGAAGTGCAATGATCCCTGAGTGGGCAGGTTAGCAAATAGGTTGGTAACTGTGATATCAGGTATGGTCACAGATAGAGAAACCCAGCAAGTAGGAGTAGGACAGATAGGAAGGCACCCAGCTGAGAGAACAAGCAGGCATTCATGAAGATACAGACAAGCATTTGAGGATGGCAGGTAAACAGGCAAGGAAGAAGATTTATAGGATGGCAGACAAAAGATAAGATAACCATTTAGTAAGACAAGTCAGGTCAGGTAGGCGCAGTGCCATACCAGTAAGTAAAAGAGAGACACATAACTTAACACAATCTGCCCTTCCCCCCTCCCCACTTCCCCCAACACAATCTGCCCCTCCACCCTCCCCCCTCCCCCAACACAATCTGCCCCTTACCCCCCCCCCTCCCCCAACACACACACAGGCCAGACACCATTCTTCTAACGTTTACGGTGTTCATAGCAAAGGGTAATGAGGAGAGAAGGAAAGAGGAAAGAGACAGGTTAAGATAGAGAGGGAAGGTGACAAGGAGTGTGGAAGAGAGAAAGGTGGGCGATAAGAAGGAAAGTAATGAAGACAGTGGGTGGGATAGGAGATACTAAATAATGTAAAAGGCATGGGGTCTTGTAAATAAGTAAGTGGAGAAGAAGTACATAAACTTAGTAGTAGTATAAAACGAGAGCAGTAAAGCAGGGACCAGGGCACCAAGCCTCACCCATAAAGCTGCCACATTTCAACAAAGGAGAGGCAGCGAGGAGCCCTGGCTTTGTTTACATACGGGTGTGGGACGTCATTGCAGGGAAAAAATGGAGTGAAGACTGAATGAATGAATGAATGAATGAATGAAGAGAGGAAGAAAGAAAGGAGGAAGCGTTGGAGGGAAGATAGAATATACATTAACAAAATAACTATCTGAAGAAAGGACGAATGTCAAAAATTATATATATATATATATATATATATATATATATATATATATATATATATATATATATATATATATATATATATATATATATATATATATATATATATATATATATATATATATATATATATATATATACGAACGAGAGAAGAAAACAGAATAGATGAATTCGACACACAAAAATGAAATTGTATTTATATACAGTTTACATAATTTTAAGAATTGTATACATTCACTACCCATACATTTTTGGGAGGATATGATTACTCTCTCTCTCTCTCTCTCTCTCTCTCTCTCTCTCTCTCTCTCTCTCTCTCTCTCTCTCTCTAACACAACAGCAACACTTATAACACAAGAGTAACAACAACAAGGAAACAAATCACTTCTATAACCCAACAGTAAGAGTCTCAACACAACAGTAACAGTCTCAACCCAACAGTAAGAGTCTCAACACAACAGTAACACCTGTAAAACAAAAGTAACCTTGGGACCAACACAGTACCAGCGGCAACACAACACAACAGTAAGAGCGAGGACAGAGGAAGAATGGTAAGCCTGGGAGGGGGCCCAAACATTACCATACACTTCTCATTGTTGTCAGCCCTTAGACGTCCAGGCCTACCTTCCTTCCTACCTGCCTGCTTGTCTGTATGTCTGTCTGCCTGCCTGCCTACACCCCATCTCTCTACACCCCATCACACACACATCCCCTCCTGACTCACCACAACAAGCACCCCTTACTACATACATCCCTCCTTTCTTCCACTATATAACATCCCATTCATCCCCTACTTTTCCTAATGCTACCTGAACCACTTCAACATATACCCCATCCTGATCCACACAAACATCTCTACTATTACTATCCTAATCCCTCTTTGATTCTACTTTCTCTACCCATTCGATCCTTCCCCCTTCCAACTTCTCCCTACACTATCAATACAGCTTCTACTCCACCCCAACCCAATATACCCCCTCCCAGCTAACCAAACTGTCCCTTACCATCCTCACCTCTCTCATTCCACAAACTCTTACTCCATTCCATCGTCCATGTCTTTTTCAAACCCATTACCTGACCCTTGATACCTTCATTTTCTAGTCCTATCCCAAACCACAATCCTATGGCTAGTCCTCCTATCCCATGACTTCCTTACAACCATTCCTCATTCCTATCCCTCGCGCCTCCTTATTCTCCCTCCCTGACCCCTTCCCTAATGACCTCCCCACCATCTTACACCCTCATAACATACACCACACCTGACCCCTCACCCTTACACCTCCTCATCTCCATACATACATGCCACCCTCATAGTCGGCCAGTCCCAGTCCTATACCTGTACCCATACCCCCTATTTCCTTGTCCCCCTTCACCCCCATACACTTATAATACCATACTCCCTCATATCCTTGACCCCTAACCTGACCTCTGCCCTTACCCCTACACCCCTATACCTCTACATATACCATTATAACACCCAACAACTCCCACTGTATGCTTACTCTCGCTTTTTTTGTACCCTCACCAAACTATTGTCTTTCTTCAATTGCTTCTCATATATCCTTACTAAAATTTCCTCTTATCTCAAATGTCTTTCTTAGAACATAGCCTCCTTTTTTACTTGCCCCTGCAGAAAATTACTCCCTCTTCCTTCACCTTTTTTCCCACACTTACTATCAAACATTTGCTCTTATTTTCTCTTCCTTTCTCACCTGTCTTTGCCTACAATAACCCTCCCTTTCCTTCCTGCCCTGCCCTTACCAAACTTACTTTCCCTTTGTCTCTTTCTTTGTCAATTGCATTAGCTAAATCTTGCCAGCACAAATGCCTAAGACTATCTTCGAATCCCTTCCCTTCCTCTCTCACCTGCCCAGAACTCAAATTTCATTACCTCGCTGCAATATCTGCCGCAAATTCTCCTCTTTATTTCTCTCATTTCTCCCATCACAAATCCTATTACTCAATATTTCTCCCTTCTCTTCCTTCTGCAACCTTTCTTTTTCTCACCATTTTCTCTTACCTTGTATTTCATTTTATCTACTATTGCTATCTCCTTTATCCTTCTCTTCAATTTACTTCATTCCACCCATCTGTCCTTTCCGGCCCCATCCCTTCACACACCTTGCTTATATACCTCACTTCCTCCCTCACAAAATACAGGTCCTACCTTTATTCCACTCGTTTACTTTCCACCACCCCACCCCCTACCTTCCACTCTCTCCCTATACTCGTCCCTCCCCACTCCTACCACACTATAGCTCTTTTTTTTCCCCTCCCACTCTCCCTCTCACAAAACACTGGGTCTTCCTTCTTGTCTTTCCCTCCACCCCCATCTATAACCCCCTCCCTCCCTCCCATCTTACCAACCTTTATCCCATCCTCCTCTGTGCCCCCCTTACCGCTTCCTGTCCCCCTCCCCTCCCCCCCCTCTCTCCACCTGTACAGAACCCCCCGCTGGTCCCACAAATTACCGTGTTTAGGCCTGCTGGTGTCTCAAAGGGGGGGAAGGGGAGGGGAGGGGAGAGAAGAGAAGGGAAGGGGGGGAAGGGAGAGAAGAGAAGAGAAGAGAAGGGGGGGAAGGGAGGGGACACAGGAGGAAGGGGAGGAGGGTAAGCAGGTGAGGAATGGGAAGGATGTTATACTGAATAGAAAAGAGAAAGAGGGCAGCAAAAAAATATATTAAACAAACGAAGATATATAGAGAGAGGAACAACAGGGAGAAGAACCCGTGTATAGGGTGATTAATTATATTGAGGATAGAAAAGGAAGGAAGAAGAAGGGGACATATATAGAAGATGAGAGAGTAGGTATAGGTGGTAAATTGGAGAAGGTAGAAATGAGAGAAGAGTGAGAGGGAAGGCAGTGGAAAAGGGTTATATATTGTGTACAAGAATTAGAATAACGATCCAGAGAGACAGGAAGGAAGGAAGGAAAGAGAGATGGAAGAGATCATTAAAGAAAGGAGATAGGAGTGAAGGAAAGGAGAGAAGGAAGAGACACAGAGTGAAGAGAAAGGGAGGAGGGAGAGGGTGGAAGGAAAGGGAGAAAGGAGAGGGAAAAAGTGGAAGGAAGAGAGAAAGAGAGAGGTATAGAGAGTAGAGGGAAGGGAAGAAGAGAGAAACAGAGTAAAGAAAACAAAAAAAACGAGAGAGAAAGAGAGAGAGAGAGAGAGAGAGAGAGAGAGAGAGAAGGGAGGGGTAAAAGAGTCAAGAGAACGGGAAGACAAATGGAGAGAGAGAGAGAGAGAGAGAGAGAGAGAGAGAGCGTAGGAGGGAGTGAATGTGACAGAAGACGACACTGGCAGTAATGCATCAAAGTAGAAAGGAGTTGAGGAGAAACATGAGAGGGAAGGGACGAGACGAGATGAAGAGGGAAGAGGGACAGTGATGGAGAGGAAAGAGAGAGAGAGAGAGAGAGAGAGAGAGAGAGAGAGAGAGAGAGAGAGAGAGAGAGAGAGAGAGAGATAATATTAGTGGAAGGCAGTAGGAGTAGAGAAAGGAGGAGGGAAAGACAGAGAGGGAAGAAAGGAGTGAGGAAGTAAATGTGAAGAAGAATGAGGGAAGGAAACGATTGGGAATGAGGGATGAAGTAATAAAACGGAATGTGATGACGGAGATAAAGTGCACAAGAAGAAATATCTCCAAAGGAAGTTATATAAAATGAATAAAGGAAGTAGTGATCGAGGAGGAAGAAAAACACATAAATATTACATCAAAATGCATATATAAAAAAACAAGGGAATCAAATATTGAAACAGGCAACCAACATAGTAGATAGAAATATAGAAAAATCAGATAAATGAGAAATGAAACTTACAAGAAAGTGTGGGAAAGGAAGGGAATAGATAAAAAGATGAGTTGGGTATGGAAAGTGAAACAAATAAATGGTTGAAACTGAAGCAAAGGGCAGGAAAAGAATGAATCAAGATAGAAATGGATAAATGGAGGGAAAGGAGAGGTGGAAAACGAAAGGGAGATACTCTATGATGAAGATTGATGGGAAGGACTGATGGAATAGAATGAAGAGAGAAGGTGGTGATGGTGGTGACAGACAGCAGAGAGGGAAGATAAAAGCACGAGCTGCAACCTTTTGAAAGACTGATGATGTATGGCTGTACTGAGTGATAAGGAAGGAAGCATCATCCCCTGAAGAGTTAACGATGAAGTGAAAGATATACTAGAGGAGGAGGAGAATGAGGAGGAGGAGGAGGAGGAGGAGGAGGTGGAGGAGAAGGAGGAAGGGTAAGGAGGAGACATATGAGAAGAGAACAGAGATATATACTACAAGACGAGGAGAGGTAAGAATAAGACATATGAGACGAGTAACTGGAGGAGGGGTAAGGAGAAATATGAGACGAGTACATACCTCACATGCTGCTGCTCATAATAATATCTCCTCCCCCCCTAACCAATGACAAACGACCAATTACCTCCAGCCTCATTCCCACGCTAACGACCCCTCCACTTCCCTCATAAATATGTAATTCAGGAGGCGACCAACCAACCAGCCAGCCAGCCAGCCAGCCAACCCCTCTGTATGGAAACTGGTGGTGGTGGTGGTGGGATGAAGGAAAGAAAGATGGTGTGATGTTGGTGGTGGTGGTATAATTATGGAGATGGAATTGAGATGGTAGTATAGTAGGTGGTGGAATGTGGAGGTTTTGGTGGAGGTGATGGTGTTGGTGGTGTTGTTGGAGGTGGAAGTGGTGGAGAGGAAGATGGTCAAATTACAGACAGAGATTGTGGAGGAAAAAGAAAAGAAGACGGAAAAGAAGAATGTATGTATGTACAACCCTTTTTGGTGAATTGGAAGGTCTCTGATTATTCTAAACTATGCCACGAAACAGATCCCTTATTTGATATCTTTTGTTTCGTGGCATAGCTTAGTTTGGAGGAATCAGTAACCCTCCAGTTCACCAAAAATAGAATCTCTCCATCAACTCGAAGGACGTATGCATGGCCGACACCGTAAAATCCTGTTGGTCTCCACTTCCTTATTACAGTAACCCGATTATCAGGTTTCATTCAAAACTCTCAGAATTCAGATCAAAATATCAATGTACCCCACAAGCAAAAAAAAAAAAAAAAAAAAAAAAAAAAAATACGGATTCACGACGTATATAAAACTGCAAGACACAACACGACTACCATATTATTTTATCACCCGTCTCCCCATCACCTGCCATACACACCCCATATACAGCCATGTCATAATTAATGGGTAAATCTGGAGTCAGTGATTCCTCCAAACTATTCCAAGCAAGAGGTCACCATTATTACTGTTAATTAATCTGGTCCTGTTTCATGGCATACGTTGGAGGAATCAAGGCACTCCAATGTACCATAATAATTATACTATTTCGTTACAGTAAATAACTAACCCAATATGACCCTTCGTACACTAATACATAGGGTTGAGATTCACTTCAGTCTTGGTCAAACGTAAGATTATGTTGAATTATACAAGCAGCAGAACATTACCATCACAATATAATGATCAAAGTATAATTCACCAACGAACAATTATATTACAACACAATTATCAAAAAATTATCAACTCACCTTCATTTACTCCGCAGAACTGAATTGATGTAATAAGCAATCAATCACTTCGCGAATAGATTTAACAATGATGCTTCTTTATCGGTATTAATTCACCCGGGATTGGCACAGTTTCACAAAGATAGATAAAAACTACTGACCGCTACTCTGACTGTTCGGATTCACCATAAATACTAAGGTAAACAGACGAGCAGACATCGATCTTCCTTCCTAGAGTGAGTTGATGACGTCACAGAAGGACCACGTGTGTGTCAGTTTCCCAGGAATCGTGTTGGGGAACTTGGGGGTGAGATGCCAATTATTGCATTACTTTCAGAATCACGTCAAAACAACACTTATCATTGCACAGATACATCAGGTTATAATTATCAGGTATTCCTATTCATACTATTCGTTCGTATTTTTTCTCATCATTATCCAGCATATCAATAACACTTAATCAGAACCAGCAGGTATAGACACACGTGACGTCAATCATAATTATAGTTTAGGTCATTCAGGCTTCAGTGCATTATCATATTTGTATAAACTCTTTCGTATAACGTGTGTTGCTTTGATATCTTGGTGGTCTGTTCTAGAGAAGTAAGTAAAAGAAATAATTAAATGAAGAGTCCTGAATTCTGTGACTAGGGTATAGGGTAGGGTGAGTCAGCGTCTGCCTACGAGTATAGCCTACACAGTACACTCCACATCACCTACTGTACTCAAGCATAGAAACGTAATATAATAAGTTTTAACCTTTTTGTTACTGAATATGCATACACAAAAATACCATAGATATGATTATAAAGAACTAAGATGTTGTGCTAATAAATTCATAGTTATTAAGAGTATGGGATTGCACACGGACGAGGCCATTGAGGCGATGAGGAGGGGAGGGAGGGTGTAATATAGTGTAGGCGGGACTGAGTTGACTTGCTGTGTTGACAAGTGACGGTGACGGGATAAGGGCATGTGATAACCCAACAGATTGTTAGACCACAGCCCATTAGTGTGAAGGGCGACTTGTAGGTGGAGCTGCGAACGCCTTGATGATATCTTTGTAAATTTTATTAAGAGCTGAAACTCCAAGTCCCGGCACTCCTCATCAATAGACTGTCAGAAATGTTACTACGAGTTGTTTGTCTGTTCGGTTATATTACATTTTCCTATTTTCTTACCGGTTCACCTCTTTATCTCCCTGTTTCTTTACCTTCTGCTTACCTCGCTCTCTAACTCCCTGCCTCACCCACTCCCTGCTTCTTCTTGTCTGTCTGCCTGCCCATGCGTCTGCCACTTTGCCTATTGTCACGGTTTGATCCGTGATCATAAAACGTAACGTACGTAAGTAGTAGGATGCTATATATTATATATATATTAACAAAAGGACACCACGTGTGGGGAATGTTCTATAAGGCATGGAACAGTGGTATTTTCCTCAGTCAGGAAGACAAAGACAGAGGAATTGAGTTGAGCAATTTGAAATATAGGTGCAGGCTATTAATCCCCAGGTAGACAGGGAAGGTCAGGTCAGGTGAGGTCGAGTACCCACTCACTCCATCCCGTGTCTGGAGTCATTGCTAAAAATTTTGCATTAATAATTATGCTATGGGGGCATCTATTACTTATTAAAATTGATTTTGAAGTGGAAGGGAATCATTTGCAAGCAGTTGCATGTTATGGGAAAAGTGATTTGCATGTATAACTAGGTATGAGTGACAACATGTAAACGTAGTCAAGGACTAGGCCATACGAACACGTAGATATTGGACAGTCTTGATGAGTCACTCGCCAGGTAGAGAAAAGGTAGAAATGGGGAGGGTCAGAAGGATAATTATCCCACCACCCTTGTCTTGATTTTGAGAAATATATGCAGTTGGTAGCTAGACACTCGACGAAGAACACACCTCGTATCCAGCCCTCGTTGCTTTGCCTAGGGGCCTATAGTTTTAACGTAACGTCGAAATTGTTTAATTACTTTTTCACAAGACTTATTGTTAATTAACTCACTATTCATTCGCTAGACGAGAATCAGTAAGGTGTCATTTTATAGGTGAGGAGAGGGCTGGCGGGAATTACGAGTGTGTGTGTGTGTACAAGGGACGAGTGTGATTGACATTGAAATATACCAACTGGGTTGCTTGATTTCCATTACTATTACGATAACGTAATTACCGTCTCCTGTGTGTACGAGGGGAAGTGCTAGCTCGTGATAAGTATATTAAAGTAAAGTAATATTACTGTTCCACGTGTACGCGTATGAGCGATAGTGGCCTAGCAGCACGTGTGGAGAGAAGCGACGAGGAGTAAGTACCGTACGTATATAGCTATCTATTGGAGCGTGAACGGAAGTGTGTGTGTGTGATTTTCTGATTGAATTTAATTATTCATTTTGTTGGCTTGGAATTTATTAATAAATAGAGAAAATTGTCATTTTGTGTTGTAATTGACCATTATTGCATGCTCTATAATCATACATATATAGCAGGACGAACCCAGAAATAAATTTATTGTGTTGGAGGGAAGGATACAGGGATTATAACTCTGGGTAACTCGCTGCAGCCAACCAACGAGATTACATATTCCAGCAAGGTAAGCTTTGGTAATTATTATAGAATTACATTCATTGATATCATTTCAGTCCACCCCCACATAATTGGCGCCCGAACAGGGACCTGCTCTTTGTATTAATTCCAGTCACACACGCGCACACCTTCACGAGTAGATAGGTTACGGTTGTCCAGGAATTAAGGCAAAGGAAACAATAGAAAATATTTTAATATGTATACCGTAGCGGAATTGATGGAGGAAGCCCGAAGCTTGGGATATACAGATACAGTCGAGATTCGACAGTACGTAGAGCGTCGTCAAGAGGATGACAGGCTCGAAAGGTTGAGTCAGAGAGAGGCAGAAAAGGAACAGAGAGAGGCTGAAAGGGAACAGAGAGAGGCAGAAAGGGAAGAGAGAGAGCATGAAAAAGAAAGATGGGCACATGAACAGAAAATGGTGGAACTGCAAGCACAGGCGAATAGTAGTCAAAGCAGTATTGCAAGCCCGACTACAGTAACTCCGAGACTACAACTGGCGAAGTATGTAGAGGGAGACGAAATTGAACCGTTTATTGAGCGATTTGAGATGCTTGCAGACACGTATGTCTTTGGTGACGACGTGAAGAAGATAGAGTTCCTTAACCTGTTCGATGGTAAAGCTCTTAGTATCCTCTACCGACTCGATCCTGACACCAGGAATTATGCGAGCATGAAAAAAGCTCTGTTACAAGCATATGGGGTGACGGTCGATGATGCACGGAAGCAGTTTTTGAGTGCTTCCTTGCAAGATAAAGAGACCGTTGCACAGTTTAGTGCACGTCTCGCTAGCCACCTGGATCAGTGGTTTGATAAGGCCGAAACACCCAAGACGTTGGAGGGGATAAAGGACTTGTTGCTTCGCACGCAACTAGAGAAGTCTTGTCCTCCAGAATTATCAGCTCAACTCAAAACCCATAAGATTAATTGCCTCAAGGAAATGGTGGAAATGTCGGATGCACATTTTACCGCATACGGTTACCACACGCGGGTTCAGTCGTGTGAGAATTTAACTCAGTTAAATAAGCCTTCCCAAGACTCTGCTGGTTCATATAATAAATCGAGTAATAATGATTATTCACAGCAGCAGAGTCAGGTTGTACGTCAACAACCTAATCCTCTCTTTAATCACGCCAAGAAACAAGGCAATAATTATTATTCTCAGCAGTCAAGTCAGTACCGTTACCAGGGGAGAAGTAACGGGAAGAGTTATAATAATAACCATGGTGGTAATAAGGGTTATTATCAGCGATCGGCTGCTGCTACATATACATATAGTGAACCACAGTACCCAGCTGTAGGTACGGCAGCTACGGCTAGCGCTGCTGGGGAAACTCCCGAGGGTGGAGAAGGATATACCCAGCAGACGACGGAAGCTGGTCAGGGTGAGAAGGATGAAGGGTTACGTGTTCACGGGGACCATCGGTGGTTTAAAGGGAAGTGCTAGCGTTGGGGCAGACCTTATGTCACGGTTGCTTGAGGGAAAATCGAGCGAGTAACTGATTATGGGTTATAGTTAGGATCCAAATTACTCGTTTTATTGTTGTTTCCGAGTGCAACGAGCACAAACCCTTTATCCAAACTCAGATTTGGGGTTCACCTCGGTCTGATGTTTGGATATTGCATTGGGTCTTCCAAGACTTGGGTTCCAGCGGTTATCCCTGACTCGAGTCTTGGATGATTAATTAATATATATATATTGCCTTACAGGAATTGATGGCAGTTGGATGGTCTCCAGAATAATTTTTTGCATTTTTATTATTACATATTATGTAACAATGACACAATGTATTACATACACCACACTTATATATTGTTTAAATGTGTACTATTGGTACTAGACATTACCAGGTATAATTATTCTTGCCACGGAGTTTCTCCTTAGATTTTAAAGTTAAAGTAACTGTTAGGAGTTTTTCACTCATTGGCAAAAATAAACACTTAACTGGTATTAAGTCATGACACATACAAGAATAAGTGAAGTGTGAGTGAGTTATTATTGTAATAGTTATACATGCAAAGACGTAATTACCACTTCATTATTTTATTAAACATTGCATAGAGCAATGTCTCTTCTGTGTGTGCGAATGTCACGGTTTGATCCGTGATCATAAAACGTAACGTACGTAAGTAGTAGGATACTATATATTATATATATATTAACAAAAGGACACCACGTGTGGGGAATGTTCTATAAGGCATGGAACAGTGGTATTTTCCTCAGTCAGGAAGACAAAGACAGAGGAATTGAGTTGAGCAATTTGAAATATAGGTGCAGGCTATTAATCCCCAGGTAGACAGGGAAGGTCAGGTCAGGTGAGGTCGAGTACCCACTCACTCCATCCCGTGTCTGGAGTCATTGCTAAAAATTTTGCATTAATAATTATGCTATGGGGGCATCTATTACTTATTAAAATTGATTTTGAAGTGGAAGGGAATCATTTGCAAGCAGTTGCATGTTATGGGAAAAGTGATTTGCATGTATAACTAGGTATGAGTGACAACATGTAAACGTAGTCAAGGACTAGGCCATACGAACACGTAGATATTGGACAGTCTTGATGAGTCACTCGCCAGGTAGAGAAAAGGTAGAAATGGGGAGGGTCAGAAGGATAATTATCCCACCACCCTTGTCTTGATTTTGAGAAATATATGCAGTTGGTAGCTAGACACTCGACGAAGAACACACCTCGTATCCAGCCCTCGTTGCTTTGCCTAGGGGCCTATAGTTTTAACGTAACGTCGAAATTGTTTAATTACTTTTTCACAAGACTTATTGTTAATTAACTCACTATTCATTCGCTAGACGAGAATCAGTAAGGTGTCATTTTATAGGTGAGGAGAGGGCTGGCGGGAATTACGAGTGTGTGTGTGTGTACAAGGGACGAGTGTGATTGACATTGAAATATACCAACTGGGTTGCTTGATTTCCATTACTATTACGATAACGTAATTACCGTCTCCTGTGTGTACGAGGGGAAGTGCTAGCTCGTGATAAGTATATTAAAGTAAAGTAATATTACTGTTCCACGTGTACGCGTATGAGCGATAGTGGCCTAGCAGCACGTGTGGAGAGAAGCGACGAGGAGTAAGTACCGTACGTATATAGCTATCTATTGGAGCGTGAACGGAAGTGTGTGTGTGTGATTTTCTGATTGAATTTAATTATTCATTTTGTTGGCTTGGAATTTATTAATAAATAGAGAAAATTGTCATTTTGTGTTGTAATTGACCATTATTGCATGCTCTATAATCATACATATATAGCAGGACGAACCCAGAAATAAATTTATTGTGTTGGAGGGAAGGATACAGGGATTATAACTCTGGGTAACTCGCTGCAGCCAACCAACGAGATTACATATTCCAGCAAGGTAAGCTTTGGTAATTATTATAAAGCTACATTCATTGATATCTAAATCAGTCCACCCCCACACCTATCTCCCATCCTGCTACTTTACCCCCTGCCAGCCTGCCTGCCTGCCTGCCTATTTCCCATTACACGTCTGTACCTCCATGCCTACCTACCTTCCTGCTTCTTTATTCATTACGTTCCTATACCATCGAGTTTGGTCCTCTTTTTCCTGTTCTAACTCCCTATCATTTTCCCACCCATATTTATCCTTCTGGCTATTATTCTGCCTCTCTTCCTGCCTATGTATTCTGACTGCCTTCGTCATAGCAACGTCACCTCTCTACCTTCTTTCATCTCTACTACTCCACCTCTTTGTCTCTCTATACAGTATCTACTTTTACCTCTGGCACTCCATCTAACTGCTTTTCTTTTTGCTTCCACCTCTAGCACTCTATTTCTCCGCCTCTCTTTCTACCTCCACCTCTGTCACTCCACCTCTCTTTCTACCTCTACCACTCTACCTTTCCTCTTCTCTTTCTACCTCCACCTCTCCTCTCTTTCTGCCTCCACTTCTCTGCCTTCCCCGGCTACCTGACTACCCCACCACCTGCCTGAATGGGTCTGCCCCCACCTGTGCGCTCAGCCATGAAATATACATACATATGTCTCCCTCATACTGTCTTCCTCCCACCCTGCCTCCCTCCCTCGATCCAGTATATCTTTCTCTCTCCTTACCTCCTTATATATATCTCTCTCTCCCTTTCTCCTACTGTAATCGTAATATCTTTTCTTCCCAAGTGTTCCACGCACCATTTCCATTACATCTCCTTTCCCAGTTGCCTCTCTGAAACCTGCCTTATACTGCCTTTTGTATTACACTCTCATTCCCTCCACTTTCCATTCCTATCCAACCTTCACATTTACCTCACACTGGCTGGCTCTTTTACCCTCCTTCCTTCCTTCCTTCCCTCCTACCGCGTCCTACAGTACTCTCATATCCCCCTCGTACGGTGTTTCTTTTACTTTCCTCACATTATCTCTCCCTCTCATCTCTCTCACATTGTTTCCTTTTCCTCTCCCCTACATTATCTGCCTCCCCACATCTCCATCACACCAACACCTCCGTCACACCACACCACACTAAAGGGAGGAATGTAGATGGATTTAATGGCCCTCTCGCATTTCCTGACACACCTTAAATTTTTCTCTCTCTGTCTCACACATACAGACATGCCTACACACATTTTTACAAGTACACGAGTACACACAGAAATTAATGTACACATATTAACTCGAAACTACACATTCGCAACTAATCAGAAACATACACATACATACACTTATACACACATATTCATACACTCAAATATATTAATGCAATTAAAAAGATATACACAGACACATATAATATGGACTTACATAGATACAAAGAAATACGCGAAAAACAATGAAACATGTACAAATACACATACAGTAGTACATAGATCTTACATTCATACATACTATACATACATAGTTTAATTTACTTACGGGTATGTATAAACACATTTTCAAACACTCTCACATGTATAAACATATTCATATTTACATATTTACATATTCATATTTACATATTCATATTTACGCCATTGCTTTTCACACCAGTACACACATTCATGCAGGTTCTTACACACGAGCTTTCAAACACATATAAAATAATACACAGCTACACTGAATCATATGAAAGATATTTTTACACAAACACAGGCACCATCAAATACCCACCCAGAATAGTGAACATCCAAATACAAACATACAACATACACTGAACACAGCATAAAATGTGCTAGAGAAGTATACAAATAATTGTTGTAAATACTGAAATAAATATGATAAAGATAAAAGAATAGAATAAAATACAATTATGCTGAACATCCGAATACTCTCTCTAACTCTCTCTCTCTTTCTCTCTCTCTCTCTCTCTCTCTCTCTCTCTCTCTCTCTCTCTCTCTCTCTCTGTCGCAATACGTGGATTGGGTAACCAGTTTAAACTTTTCCCACCACTTTCATGTTTCCAGTTTCTAAATTCTTCAGCCTAAACTAACAGCCTCGTAAGGAACCCAGTGAGCGAATGTTGCCGTTTTCTGTTTATTCCAAAGAGTAAGGTTGATTTTTCTTTCCATTTCAAACCAAGATATTGATACCATTTGCTTATTTCAATGTGTCGTCGTGTCTTCCTTGTATATAGTGTGATGTTGTGTTCTGTTTAATTCAAAATGGGATATCATTATGTTTCATTGATTGAGGTTGAAAATTGGAGATCTCTTTATAATCCCATTTCATCTCTGCTCTAAAATTCCCGTGGTTGATAAGAGAAAACATTGGACGACGACAACGACGATAAAAGTAAATTCAGCCAGACAGACATACAGACGAATAAAGATGTAGTAGGGTACATACATACCTAACCTAATCAGGATTCAAACCTGGTAATTTGATAACAGGATACCCATTTGATACCGGTGCGCCAAAAGCATCAATAACAACGACACACACACACACACACACACACACGCATGTACACACACACACCACCTTTACTCTCTCTGTCCCTGTCTGTCTGTGTGTTTGTCTGTTTGTCTGTCTCTATTTCTCTCTTTTTAGCTCAGCCCCTACTCACTTTGTTCTTGTCTGTGTGTGTGTGTGTGTCTCTCTTTTTTACTGTCTAGCTAAATCCCTACATTCTTTGTCCTTGTCTGTTTGTTTGTATGTCTGTCTGTCTATTTTTCTTTTTCTACAGTAGTTCAGTTCCTATTCTCTTTGCCTTTGTCAGTCTGTTCCCTTTCTAGCTCAAACCTTACTTTCTTTATCATTGTATGTCTGTCTGTCTGTCTGTTTCTATCCCTTTCTAGTTCTGTGCCTACCCTCTCTGTCCTTGTCTGTCTCTCTGTCTCTTCTATCCTTCTCAAGTTCAGTGCCTACTCTCTCATTCCATATCTCTCTGTCTCTTCTATCCTTCTTAAGTTCAGTGCCAATTCTCTGTACATATCTCTCTGTCTCTTCTATCTCGTTCTAGTTCAGTACCTACCCTCTCTGTCCATGTCTGTCTCTCTGTCTCTTCTATCTCGTTCTAGTTCAGTGCCTACTCTCTTTGTCTCTTTTTCTCTTTCTGGCCCAATCCCTCCTTTCCTCAATCACTCATGTCTTTCAAACACAGGCACGTGCATTCAGTCACAAACAACTGCATACATTATCATATATATCCACGCTGGATTTCTACTCTCTCTTTCACACACACACACACACACACAAGTTCTACGTTCTCTCTCTCTCTCTCTCTCTCACTCTCTCTCTCTCTCTCTATCTATCTATCTATCTATCTATCTCTGTCCTTCCTTTACATACATTTTTCTACGCTTCCCTGCCTCTCCTTGCACGCATATTCTCTCTCTCTCTCTCTCTCTCTCTCCCTCTCTCTCTCTCTCTGTGCCTATAAAGCTGACAGTATCGGAACTATTGGAAGTACAACAACAACCACCACCCTTCGTATATTACCTTCACGCCATTACCAACACCATTAATACCCCCCCCCACTCCCTCCCTCCCATTTAACTGTTCCCCTATATTCCCTCCCTTCCCTCCCTCACTCACTCTTTTTCCCTCCCTCTCTCACTCTTTTTCCCTCCCTTCCTCCCTCCCTCCCATTTAACTGTTCCTCTATATTCCCTCCTTTCCTTCCCTCCCTCCCTCTTTTCCCTCCCATTTAACTGTTCCTCTATATTCCCTCCCTTCCTTCCCTCACTCACTCTTTTCTCACCCTTCCTCCCTCCCTTTACACTGCTCATATATTTTCCCTCCTTTCTTTCCCTCCTTCCATTTATCTTTCCTCCATTTACACTGTTCTGTTATTTTTCCCTCCTTTCCCTCCCTCTCCCCTCTCATTCTCCTTCCTCATTCCCTCCCTTTCTCACTCTACTCCCACATTCCCTCCCTTTCTCTCTCACTCTTCTCCCTTTTCACTGCCATTTATTCTCTCACACTTCTCAAACTTCCCAGTGTTCTTTCACCCTTTTTTCTATTTTCTGTCTTTTCCATCCATCCATCCTATCTTCCTTTCTTCCATTCTCTCTGGGGTTTTTTTCCTCCATCTTATTATCATCTCATACATATTTCCTATTTCCTCCTTTTTCTCTCTCTCTTCTTTTTATCAATCTCCCTCTTCTTCTATCATTTTTTTTTCACTTCTCCTTCATCACCCTTTCCCTCCCAGAATATGTTATGTTTTGTTTTGTTTTCTTCCTCCTTCTTTTCCCTCGTTTATTACACCTTCATCATTCTCCCTCCATGCAGCCTCTCCCTTCTCTACTCTGTTTCTCCATATCTCTTGCCCTCCTCCCCTCCCCCTCCTCCCCCAACTCACAGCTCCCCTCTCCCCTTCCCTTCATTCTCTCCACTCCTCCCACCACCACCTCTCTGAAATGTGTGATGGAAGCTGTCATCACAATGTTTGGGTTATTTTGTGTTGAATAAGTGATTGTGTGTGTGTGTGTGTGTGTGTGTGTGTGTGTGTGTGTGTGTGTGTGTGTGTGTGTGAATGCAGGTTTTTGTTGATTTTCAGTGAATGTTTGAGTGATTATTTTAGTTTGTATTTCGCTATGATTGTGTTATTGTCTGAGAATGATAGTGCCTGTGTGTGTGTGTGTGTGTGTGTGTGTGTGAGCTCGTTTGAGAATGATAGTGCGTATATGTATGTAGCCTATACGTGTGTGTGTGGGTGTGTGAGTGTGTGTGTGTGAAGGTGGTTTCTCTCACAGTTGTTTCTTTCAAACGTTTTCAGCCGACCATTAAATTTATGTGGAGTGAGAATTGAAAAGTCTCCAGCCTGATGACTTTCCCCAGCGGTTTGGTGGTGGCCGCAGGGAGAGAAGGAGGGAGGGAGGTAAAGGTAGAAGAAAAAAAATAAGGATAGGACAGTCGACGTGAATGGGGGATGGAAAGAGGGAGGTAAAGGTAGAGGCAGTGGGAATGAAGGTAAGATAGTGGGAGTGAATGGTGGGATGAAAAGAGGGAGGTAAAGGGAATGATGGTAAGACAGTGGGAGTGAATGGTGGGATGGAAAGAGAGATGATCAGAAAGACTAAATACGAGGGGAGGGAGGGAGATAGAGGGAAGGAATGAGAATAGGATAGTGAAGGTGGCAAGAGGGGATTAAGGGGAGGTTATAATAGAGGGATGGATGAGAAGGAAGAAGAGTGAGGACGGAGAAAATGAATGTTGGATAAATGGCAAGGAAGAGGGCAGGGAGAGAGGATGGAAAGAAAGAAGGATAGACAATATGGAAGAAATAAACAGAGAGAGAAGATATTACACAGAGGAAGATAACAAAAGAAAGGGATGTAAAGAGGAGAAGGAAAAAGGTATGGATAGTTAAAGGAGCTAAGAAATAAAAATGGAGTTAAGAGAAGATTAGTAGGGGTGAGAGAAGCAATAAAGAAGAAGAATAAGAGGAAGACAGGCCTTGAAGGGAAGAAGATTAGAGAGGTAGAAAATGAAGATGCATGGACAGTGATGAAAGAAGAGGAAGATGCATGGACAGTGATGAAAGAAGAGATGGAAGAATACTGTAGGTGTGCAAAACAAAACAGAACCCTAAGGTGATCCCTGAGGCACTCCATTTGTCACGTTCATCCCGTCTGCTGCTTTCCCATACATGACAACTTACTTTTTTCTTTGTGAGCCTCAATTTTAAAGCTTTGTACACTCGCATCATAAAACAAGTTATTTTTTTACATCCTCATCCATAAAAGTTGATGATAGAGACATCTTGAAGTTTTAACAATATTGTATGTTTATTATAAGACCACTTGACTTTTATATGTATAGTAGTACAATCGTCACTAGATGTATTTATTCTCTCTCTCACAATATGTAAAGAAAAAAGTGGTGGTAAAGTTATTTTATATTAATTTACAATAAGAGAATAAATGACCCTAATGTGTCCAAGTTGAGAAATCTTTAACTCTTTATGAGAGTGCTAGGAATCTAAATCTTAAATGACCGTAAATTTGTTCAAAAACTTGATTAACGTATCTGAATATTGTTATACTGTACGTTAAAATCAGTACTTATAGACAATGTAAGTAATGTTCTCTAAACTTGCCAGAGCTTAAGTAATATTCAATCAATGTATGTTATCTTAAAGAATCCTAATTTTTAATAAGTTTTTAAAAATACAACTTTGCAGGAAAGAGTAAAGGACCCTAAATCATTAAATTTAAAATGCTATAAATTTGTCCAATAGAGAAAAAGAGGCTACGCAATTTATGACATGTAAATTAAACTCTCCACAAGTTATAGCGTTTCCTTGACAACTTATTTACACTATTTGGTCATATATTTTTGTATCAACATCAAGGGGCCGTGGCGGTGGTGGTTTGTGTGTTAACTCAAGCGAGAGGAGGGGGCCGGGAGAAGTCAGAAGAGCGAAGGATGAATCGCAGAGGTAGGAAGGGGAAGGATGAAAGGAAGGGCAGGAATAAGGAAGGAAGGAAAGGTAAGGTAAGAATGAGGAAGGAAAAGAGGAGTGGGAAGGGGGATGGAAGGAAATGAGGGCATGTTAGAATGATGGTATCTTATTCTTATTATGAGGAGAAGATGAAGGGGAAAGAAAGAGGGGATGAAAGGAATATGGTAGGAGATAATGAAGTGACGAAGAAGATCGAATGAACAAGTGAAGATGGACAATAAATAATACAATAAAAGATAAGTGACAGACGAAAGAAAAAATAAAGGTAGGGTAAGTAAGTAAATAAGTAGGTAGGCTGAGATATAGGTAGGTAGACAAGTAGACAGGTAAGTAGACAGTTTGGTAGAGAGTCAGGTAGGTAAGTATAAAGATGTTTAGACACAGAGACAAGTATGTACAGTACGTATAGGTAGGAAAATGGTGATATAGAGAGGTAGGTTGGTAGCCATAGGAACGACCCAATATACCAATACCCTCTATTCCTATCTATGTGCCTCCTTTTTTTTCTCCACCATTCCTCTCCATCCTCTCCACCCACTCCCCCCTTTCCTTTCTCTATGTGTTCCCTTTCTCCTCTCCACCCACTCCCATTTTTCCTTTTCTTCTCTCTACCTTTCCTCTCCTCTCTCCCGTTTTCCCTTTCTATGTGTCTCCTTTTTTTTCTCCACCTTTCCTCTCCACCCACTCCCATTTTTCCCTTTTTTCTTTCTACCTTTCCTCTCCACTCACTCCCCCTTTTCCCTTTCTTCTCTCCACCTTTCGTCTCCCCCCACACCCCCTTTTCCCTTCTCTTCTCCATGGTGTGGGACGTGTCAGGTAGGTTAGGCAGGAGCTCAGACGCAGCTTAATAGTTTGGGAGTAAGGTGTGAGGGGCATTATAAACAGAGCCGTAGAATAGAAGAGTTTGGACAACCGCTCTGCTCTGCTGGGCGCCATCTTGCAGCGAAATGTCAGTGAGCGGCCGTATGAAAACAATAGCCAGACTACAAACATTAACTTCCCAGCCTTTTATTTCAGTACAGATTGTTTACATATATATATACACATGTATATATTATGTACATGTGTATGTACATATGACTTATTATAATGATAGTGGTCTTTTAAGGTATATAAATGGGAAGAAAGACAATGAAAACCCAACCAAGGCCTCCCCTATATGGTCTTAGAATGGTCCAAAATAGTGAATACTGATCTAAAAATATACATTATAGTGAATTAAAAAAAAAAAATAGTTAGGTTAGGTTAGGTTAGGTTAGGATAGGTCTGAGAGAGAAACACCATAGAAGAAAAGTGTATTAGAATGGTCCAAAATAGTGAATACTGTTCTAAAAATATACATTATAGTAAATTTTAAGATTCGTCGTTTTTTAATAATTGTTTTTTTTTTTTTTTTTTTTTTAATAATATATATATATATATTTTTTTTGTAATAATTAACTTTTTTTATTATTATTATTATTTTTTTTATTATTAATTTTTGTTTCGTCGTCGTCACTGCCGCCGCCGCTGACGCCGCTGCACCGCCGCATCGCCGCTGACGCCGCCGCCGCCACCTGTGATATCGTTGAAAAAGACTAATAATGCTGAATGACAGTCACCCTCCTCCTTACTTACCTCATAATTACCACCATACCCTCACATTGGGGGGTACGAGAGGGAATAGGGGGGTGGGGAATAGGGGGGAGGGCCTAGGGGGTGCATGGGGGCTGAAGGGGAGGGGAAGAAATGAAGGGGACAAAGTATACTTTTGGTACATTGGAGTGCCTTGATTCCTCCAAAGTATGCCAAGAAACAGGACCACATTAACATAAATAAATCATGGTGTCCTGTTGCTGGGAATAGTTTGGAGGAATCATTATCTCCCAAAATATCAAAACTATATAATAAAATACCCTCCCCATAATTAAAGTAGTTATCTCCCCTATCTCTTTCCCTTTTACGATTCCTACAACTTGCTATCTATCGTCCAGTCACTTACTTATATGAACCATGTCTCCTCAATAATATCATTCTATTGCTCCCGTATTTTATGTTTATTTCCTCCTTTTATTTATTTTTTTCTCTTCCCTCATTTTCCTCATCTTCTTAATCTTTTTTTTTTTTACTTCCCTCTATTTCATCATCTTCTTAATCTTTTTTTTACTTCCTTCATTTTCCTCATCTCCTTAATCTTTTTTTTTACTTCCCTCTTTTTCCTCATCTTCTTAATATTTTTTTTACTTCCCTCATTTTACCTCATTTTCAAAACTTCCTCCCAACACACCAATTCTCTTTAACTATAAATTATTTTCTTCTCATTCTTCCTTTTCCATTTCTTCTAGTTCTCTTTCCTGATCTAATCTCACATGTCATTCAGCTTTTCTTCTTCATCCACAGTTCTCTATTTTTAAACCTCTTCTTCTTCTTCTTCCCTTTCATATACTCCTTTCTTTCTTAATCTCTTTCTCTTTCCTTCTCAATCTCTTTCTCTTTCCTTCTCAGTCTCTTTCTCTTTCTCTCAATCTCTTTCTCTTTCTTTCTCAATTATTTTCTATTTCCTTCTCAATCTCTTTATCTTTCCTTCTCAATCCCTTTCTCTTTCTCTCAATCTTTTTCTATTTCCTTCTCAATTAGTTTCTATTTCCTTCTCAATCACTTTCTCTTTCCTTCTCAATCACTTTCTCTTTCTTTCAATCTTTTTCTCTTTCTTTTTCAATCTCTTTCTCTTTCCTTCTCAATCCCTTTCTGTTCCTCTCAATCTCTTTCTCTTTCCTTCTCAATCTCTTTCCCTTTCCTTCTCAATCTCTTTTTTGTAGTCCTCCTGCATCAATCATATCTTACTCACGTCTCCCTTTTTCCCTCCTCCTTCCTTCCTGTTCACCACTTCTGCTTCTTCCCCTTCCTCCCTTTTCTCCACCTCCCTTTTTCTTTTACAGTACCTCCACTTCCTTCATCTCCTGCACTTCTTTTAGTTTCTCTTCCTCCTTCTTCTTCTTCCTCCTCCATCTTCTACACTTCTTTTAGTTTATCTTCCTCCTTCTTCTTCTTTCTCCTCCATCTTCTCCACTTCTTTTTGCTTCCCTATATACCCCCTTCTCCTCCTCCATCCATCCATCTATTCCACTTTTTGTCTTCTC
>JAWZYT010005447.1:45000-55000 GCA_034508575.1 Petrolisthes manimaculis
GGAAGGTGGTTAAGAGTCCTGTGATCATGTATGAAAATTGGTGGCTTCTGATTCCTCCTGACTATATGACAAGAAACAATCTCCTTCTATATAGGTGATGTTTCGTGGCAATATTTGAAGGACTCGTTTATCTACAATTTTCTGACTACATCACGGGGTTCCTTGATTAAATGGCCTATACCTGATGCAGTGAGTGAATTAGAGGCTTATATATCCTCCCAAGTGCGTCATTATACATTGTCTTTAATGAGGGAGTCTTGTTTCGTGGTGCAGTTTGAAGGAATTGATAAATTATAGTCTACACTTCGTCGACAGTTTACAAATCCTCCTAAAGGATTCACTGGCATTACAGAGCGGATTTGATGTTATTCTATTCTATCTGATCCCGTGTGATGACAAGTAGAATGTGTGTGTGTGTGTGTATGAGAAAGAGAGAGAGAGAGAGTATGTGTGTGTGTGTGTGTGTGTGTGTGTTGTCTCATCAAACTTTTTCCAACTCTTACCATACTCTTTTCATCCCTTCCCTCCTCCTCTGCTCTCTACACCCTTCCTATCTCCTCCCCTCACTCACCCATTCACCCGCCACTTGACTCCCCTTTTCTACCCCATCATCTCCACCCTTACCCCAGCATCCCGCCACACACACACACATACACACACACACACACACACATTTCCCTCCCTATCATCATTCTCCAACCTTCATCCTCTGGTCCCTATCCAATCAATCACGACGTCCCTTTTTTTCCTCTCCCATCTTCCCCTTCCCTCTCTTTTTTATTTTTATTTTTTTTGCCTTCTCATTCTCTTATCTCAAATCCCATTCACTCCTCTCCCTTGCCATCTTCTCCTCCTCTCCCCCAAGCACCCACTCGCTCTTCTGCCCTCTCATTCTCTTTCATCCCATTCTCTCCTCTCCCCTGATGCCTCCTTTCCCTCATCCCTCCCATTCTCTCGTCAGCTCTCTCTTATCTTCCATTCCATTCAGTCCTTCCCCTTCCCTTCCCATCTCCCCTCCCCCTTCCTTCCTTCCATCTCATGCATTGACATATTTATACCGAATTTGCATATGTAAGGTAATAATACTTCCAGTCTACTAATCTTGTCTCTTTGTAGTTTTTTAATTAAACCGGTGTGTGTGTGTGTGTGTGTGTGTGTGTAAGTTAATTATTCTCTTTAATCCATGCTCATAGTTAGTTATCTATTAATCTTCATTTATAACTCATTATTATTGTTTAACATCCAGAGGGAGATGGGAGGGAGACTCAGGAAACTTACTTACAATCCAGGCCTTAAAATTGTTACACAGATTTAGACTTGAAAACAAAACAAAAACTGGGAGCTGGCCAGAAGCATAACTCTTATCTGTGTTCCCGTGTACAGACTAAATTGTTTTTAGACCTAATGGATTTTGGCTGACGTAGAAGTTACATGAGTTTTTGTACTGTACATCCAGAGTCATGAATTTCATCCCACCAGCTGCTCATCAACAGATCATATAGCTATGTATATTGCTTCTGTATATTTTCTGAGTCCAGGATTTTTCTTTTGTTTTGTATGATAGCCTGTTGCTATGAGCCATTGTATAATTTGTTCCGGCTTACTTCAGTAAGACCCTTTACTCCATAATACTCACGGGTTTAAATTCATTTCACAAATAGTAATTAAACAATTAATAATATACCGGTACTGCTACTTTCACTAACTCCAGTCGATTATATTCACATAATCAAACAAAAACCACGTCGGCCAAAAGTTTAATAATAATCAGAGGTATAACAGATCGTCGGGTGAGAGATCATTTTTGTTCACTACCATATCTCACTTAACCCAGGATCCCCACCCAACCCCTCCCTTCCCATCCCTACCCATCGTACCCTACCCCTCCTTTTTCCTACCCCTGCTCATCTCTCACCCTGGCTGTCGAGTGTGTATTTCCCCTGAGGTCGTCCCCCCCCTTTCACCATTACCCTGATTCACACCCCCACACCGCTTATCTTATGGTAGGGGGGAGGGGAAGTTTGGTTTGCTGAGTTTAGGAGAGAAGGAGAAGAGGGATGAGTGAGTTAGGGAGGGTTGTGTGGAGTGCTATATAGTGGGTGAGTTGCAATGAGAGTGTGTGTGTGGGATAGGTTGATACAATGGAGGTTGCAATGTGAGAGTGTAAGAGGGTTGTCTGTAGGGATGGTGGGAGAGTTGCGATGCCTATGTGTGTGTGAGAGAGAGAGAGAGGGGGAGAGAGAGAGAGAGGATGATACTGGGAGGGTTGCAATACTAATGAACATATAAATGGGGGTTGCTTAAGTGGGTGGGAGAAAGGGGACAGAATGGGCATGAAAGGAGAGGAGAGAATGAGCTCAGGTCTCAGAGGACTGCACTGAAATAGGAAGAGAGGATGCTATAAAGTAAAAACAGAACATGGGATGGAATAGGAAAAGTGTAATAGAAGTCGATGGGATAGTGATGTATAAAAGAATGACTAAAATCAATAAGGAAGGGACAAGATATTTAAGTGTGAAAAGGAAAGGAAAAATTGAATAGGGAGAGATCAGAATAGAATCGAAGTTTGGGAACGAGAGGGAGAATTGAAAAGTGAGGTAGAGAATGGGAAAACTGTAATGGGAGTGGATGACAATGAAGTGTAGAATGGAAAGGGAAGCACTGTAATGGTATAGGACAGAGTGAAGTGTGGAAGGGAAAACTGTAAAAGGAAAGGGAAGAGAGAGTGAAGTGTGGAGAGAAATATTGTAAAGGGGAGAGTGAGGAGAGTTAAGGGTAGGAGGGAAGAGAGAGGAAGGTTGGATACAGAAGCAGGTATTTCAATGAGGCTTCGAGGACGGGGAGAGATAAGGAGAGGCGTGGTTGGTGGTGGATGATGGGATGGAAAGGGAGGGAAGATAGAGGAGGGGAGGCCAAGAGTGGAATGCTCAGTGATAAAGAGAGAGAGAGAGAGAGAGAGAGAGAGAGAGAGAGAGAGAGAGAGAGAGAGAGAGAGAGAGAGAGAGAGAGAGAGATTTGTAACATTTATTTATAGCTATCATCAGTTTTACCCAAAACAATATAATATAAGTATAAGCATAGAAAACTTTTAACATATACAACTAATACTAGCCTAAAGAGAGAGAGATAGAGAGAGGGAGAGAGAGAGAGAGAGAGAGAGAGAGAGAGAGAGAGAGAGAGAGAGAGAGAAAGAAAGAGAGAGAGAGAGAAAGCAAATAGCAATATCATCCACTGACCGTAACGAGGCTGTTTGATGCTATTCTATCTGATCTGGTGTGATGACAAGCAGAATGGAAAGAGAGAGAGAGAGAGAGAGAGAGAGAGAGAGAGAGAGAGAGAGAGAGAGAGAGAGAGAGAGAGAGAGAAGAGGATGATCTGACAAAGTTTTTCAATATATTACATATGGCAGTACATACATCACATCACACAAAGTTTTACAATCATTGAATATTGTAGTATACAAAATAAATAGAGAGGACACCTTCCTTGAGCAATTGAAATATCGTAGAGTATAACCTCATAAAGTCATAACAAAGTAGATAACCTATAATATAACCTAAGCACTGAGCACCCATAACAAAGAGGATAACCTAAGAGGATAACCTAACCTAACCTAACCTAACCTAAGAGGATAACCTAACCTAAGCACTGAGCAGCCAACTCATCACTGAATATAATACTGTAGAAGGATAGGATGTAAACAAAATAATGTAGTGTGGATAGATAAATGGGAGGGGAATAGGAAAGGAGGAGGGAGGGGAGGGAGAGGGAGGCTTGGAAATGAATGAGGAGGGAAAGGTATGATGATGGGAGAGAGAGAGAGAGAGAGAGAGAGAGAGAGAGAGAGAGGCAGTGAAGAGAGAGGGTGGAGAGATTTGATTTTATATTTGAGTCCAAAGGGGCTAATTTATTTGAGAAGAGGGAGAGAGAGGCAGATGGTCAGGGGGAGTGAGGGAGGGACGGAGGGAGGGAGGTAAGAGAAGGCAATACATACGAGATAGGCTGAGGGGGAGAGAGGGATGGAGGGAGGAGTGGGAATAAGAGGAGTAGGAAGGAGTAGAAGTAGGAGGAGAAACATGCTACTGGAATAAAGTGTGAAAAGGATGGTGGGAGTAAAGTGTAGGTAAAGAGTGAATGTAGAAGGAAGAGGGAAAGCGAGAGAAAGGATAGTGGGAGTAAAGTGTAGGAAAGGAGTGAATGTAGAAGGAATGGGAAAAACGAAAGAAAGGAATAGCAAGAAGGAGTGATGGATGGGGAAGGAAGTAAATAGAAAAGGAGGAAATATATATGCATTGAAAAGAGATGATACATTTATTAAAAGATAAATTAAAAGGGACAGGAAAAATTAGGAAAATAATATATATAAAAAGTATGAGAGAAAAAGAAAGTTATAGAATGAGTAAGAGAAATTATAAAGAGAAAGTGGATGAAAGTAATGAAAAGTAAGAATATGATAGTGAAAGTGAGAAAGAGTTAGAGAAAGTAAGAGAGAGAGAGAGGGTAAGAGAAAGTGAGAGAGTAAGAGGAAGTAAGAGAGTAAGAGAAAGTGAAAGAGAGTACGAGAAAATCCGAAAGATAGTAAGAGAAAGTGAGAGAGAGAGAGTAAGAGAAAATAAGAGAGAGTAAGAGAAAGTGAGAGAGTGAGAGAAAGTAAGAGAGAGTCCTGAAGAGATAACCATGCAGGCGAACGAGAAATGATAACACAAATACTGAACTGTGGAGAGAGAGAGAGTTACATAGAGTTACATAGAATCACAGACCACAACAGACCTTACGGTCCACACGGGGTGATCTGATTAGAAGGTTACTGGTAGAGAATGAATATCTCCCCAGTGATAGTCGTAGGTAAGGATAGCAAAGTAGAAGGCTCTCTCCCCACCCTCCAATCCCTCCGGCCTGAGCCGTACTGGAAATAAAGTTAGGAGTCAGAACCTTGTGGAGTTGGTAGAGAAAACTCCACAAGGAAATTTTATAGGAAAGATAGAAAGTAGTTGAAATTTGGCTAACTTGCCACCTGTAATGGGCAAAAAATTATTCATTAGTAAACATCGAAAGTCGGGGATTAGATGCAAGGTGTTTATCAAGGCGACGTTTGAAGCTATCTACTGTGTTGCATTCTATTACGTTACGGGGAAGCCCATTCCATAAGTTGACGACTCGGTTGAAAAAGAAATTCTTGGATTCGTGTGAGTTAAAAGATTTACCTATGATTTTACAGCCATTACCTCTCGTGTAGTTTGATTGATCGATATTGAAGTATTTGTTGCAGTCCATATTGTCTATGCCTTTGATTATTTTGAATACCTGGATTAAGTCGCCTCTCAATCTACGTTGTGCTAATGGGAATAGATTCAATTTATTTAGCCGCTCTTCATACGTTTTGTTTCGTAGACATGGTATCATTTTAGTAACTCTACGTTGGACTCGTTCCAATTTTACTATATCTTTCTGGTAGTACGGGCACCAGGCTTGGACACAATATTCCATAAGGGGACGGACCAAGGAATTATACAAAGTGAGGATTGTGTCTTTAGACTTATACTCGAATGCTCTGCCAATAAAGCCGATAGTTTTATTTGCTTTCTTAATTACTTCCGTACATTGCTGACTGGGTTTTAGGTTACTTGATATTGTGACCCCTAAGTCTGTCTCTTGATCCACGCTTTTAATTTGATTACCATTTAACGAGTAGTTTGCAATTACGTTACGATGTCCGATATGGAGTACTTTACATTTATCTGCATTGAAGGACATTTGCCAAGTTTTCGCCCAATTCGACAATTTATCGAGATTATCTTGCATTTCTTTAGTTTGTGCGTTAGTGAGTACTGTATTTGCAATTTTAGTGTCATCTGCAAACTTCGATATTATGCATGAGAGACCTTCATCTATGTCGTTTATGTAAACTAGGAAAAGGATTGGGCCTAAAACAGACCCTTGTGGCACCCCGCTCGTAACGCCAGTCCAATTAGATGATTTACCATTTATTACCACACGTTGTTTACGGTTTCTTAGCCAGTTCTCTATCCATCTTACGGTGTCGCCTTGGATTCTGTGAGATTTTAATTTAGTTATTAAACGTTTATGGGGAACTTTGTCAAAGGCTTTTTGGAAATCAAGATAAATTATGTCTACTGCTTTACTCTTATCATATTCGTTAAAAATGTCATTTAAAAAGTCTAATAGATTCGTTAGGCAGGAGCGTTTATTGCGGAAACCGTGTTGAGTGTCTCTGAGTAAGTTATTTTCCTCTAAATGATTTGTAAGTTTATCTCGTATGATTGTCTCTAACATTTTGCATACTACTGACGTTAGGCTGATAGGGCGATAGTTACTAGGTAAAGATTTACTGCCTTTTTTAAATATTGGTGTTACGTTAGCGAGCTTCCAATCATCAGGTATTGTTCCAGTGTGTAAAGAATAATTAAATAGCAGAGTCAGAGGTTTTACTATTTCGCTTTTAGCTTCCTTTATTACGCGAGGGGAGATCGTGTCAGGCCCAGGTGACTTATTTACATTTAATTTATCAATACATTTGATTACGTCATTTTCTGTTATGCTGATATTATTTAAAACCTCGGTGTTTTCATTTTGGACTGTTGTTTCAGCTGGTATATCGTTCGGGTTTTCTATAGTAAAGACTGATGCAAAGAAAGTATTTAGGATACTACTCATTCGCTCTTCATCTGTCGTAAAGTCCCCATTTTCATCAAGAATTGGACCGATAGTTGACGTAAGTACTTTCTTTTGTCGAATATAACTGTAGAACTCTTTCGGGTTTGTCTTACTCTGATTTGCAACGTGTTTTTCAATTTCCTTTTTACTCTGTTTGATTAACTTTTTGGCTTTTCTTCGTAAGTCTGTAAACTTGGCACGGTCGTCATTATTGGCTGTGATTTTTACTTTATTATGGGCGTTCTTTTTGGCTCGTAAACAGTCGGCTATATCTTTACTCCACCACTTGGGCTTTAAATTTTGTGCTGAACGTCGGTTTTTTAATGGTATGCTATCCCTGACCGCTTTTGTGTACGCATTAGTGAAAAAGTTCCATTGTGTATTTATGTCAATAGTGTCTCGCAGACATTTCCAGTCGGTTTCTTTTAGTATCGCTCTGAGTTGGTTGAAATTGGCTTTTCTAAAATCGGGGATTTTTTCGTAGCTGTACTTTATGTCGCTTTTGTTAAAATTTATACTGAAAGTTATTATGCGGTGGTCGCTATTGGTAAATTCTTCACCTACGTTAGTATTCTCTATCATGTCTTCGTTTGTTGCAAATATTAGGTCAAGAACATTATTTCCGCGAGTTGGGCTGTTGACAAATTGGATAAGGGGAGAGAGAGAGAGAGAGAGAGAGAGAGAAAGAGAAAGAGAGAGAGGTGAAGTGAATTGAGGGAAGGAAAGCAACAGGAGGAAGGAGGATTGAGACAGAGAGAAGTAAAAGAGAGAAGAGGTGAGGGGATGGAGAAGAAGGTATAGTAAAGAAACAACAGGAGAAGTGAGAAGGTGGAAATAAAGGAGAGAACTGGTGAAAGAAAGGAGGGAAGTAGAGATGGGAAGGAAAAGAACTGAAGGAAGGAGAAGAGAAGTGTGGAAGAAGAGGGGAAGGAGAGGAGAAGAGAGAGTAGAGAGAATGAGAGCTGAGAGGTGAGAGAAGGAGGGAGGAAAAAGAAGAGGGGGAGGGAAGGAGAGCAGAGAGGTGAGAGAAGGAGGGAAGAGGAAGAAGAAAGAGGGGGAGGGTAGGAAAGGCGAGATAAGGAGAGGAGAGAGGTGAGAGAAGGGAGGGAGGAAACGAGAAGGTCGAGGAGCAAGGGAGGGAAGGCAAGATAGAGGGATGGCCTATCTTAATGTCAAGTCCGGGCCTCTTGAGAGTAGTGATGGAGGCAGGCAGGCAGGCAAGGGAGGGAGGGAGTTACAAGGAACAGGGAAGGAAGGAAGGAAGGTAGAAGGGAAGCAGGGAGGAAGGAAGGAGGGAAGGAAGCAGGCAGGCAAGGGAGGGAGGGAGTTACAAGGAGCAGGGAAGGAAGGAAGGAAGGAAGGTAGAAGGGAAGTAGGGAGGAAGGAAGCAGGGAGGAAGGAAGGAGGGTAGAATGGAAGCAGAGAGGAAGGATGGAAGGAAGAAAGAAGGGTAGAATGGAAGCAGAGAGGGAGGAAGGAAGGAAGAAAGGAGGGAAGGAAGCATAGAGGAAGGAAAGATGGTAGAATAGAAGCAAAGAGGAAGGAAGGAAGGGAAACAGGGAGGAAAAAATGAAATGAAATTAGAAGGAAGGTAAGACAGAAGTAAAGGGAGGCAAGGAAGAGAGAGAGAGAGAGAAAGGGAAGACATAGGAGAGAAAATCAACAGATATAATTATAGGCAGAATAAAAAAAATACGTTAGGAAGAAGGGAGGCAGGATAAAGGGAGGATAGGAATGAAAATACTAAATCGGAATGGAGTAGTATGTTGTAGAAATAAAATAAACAGAAACAGATAACATATGGTGATCCAAAATGGGAGGGGTATTCATTCAAGCTGATAATACAGTATATGATAACTACAAGATATTAACTCACATTAGGTTGACAAACAGCCTCATTCACATTTATGGTTCAGCAATTCAATCCCCCTGGTATAAAATAATGTACAAGCTGAAATTATGTTAAAGGGATATGATACTTACAGTACACTCGCAATCCAAAATATGTATCCAGGTCTTGTTGAAGTTTCGAATCATTTAACATAGTATCCTGCATGTTTCATATTAAATTTTTTTGCTTGAACTCGCTACATACTCGATCAGGCTATTCGAAGCAAGCCTGGATACATATTTTGGATTGCGAGTGTACATACATTGAAGTGCCTTTATTCCTTCAGAGTATGCCAGGAATCACGTCCAGATTAGTAAAAAAAAATAATGGTAGCCTACTGTTTGGTATAATTTGGGGGAATCAGTTACTTCTTATTTTCCAATGCTGTACTATAATAACCCCTTAAGGACCCTGTGAATGTGTATGAAAGTATAGGAGCCTTCTGATTCCTCCTGACCATGCCACGAAACAAGCTCTTTCTATGTAGATAATGTTTCGTGGCAGTGTTTGAAGGACTCATTTATCTTCAACACAGGGTCCCTTAAACACACATGGCCTTGGTCGTATCAGTCAGCCAGTCAGTGGGATTCTGTCTAAGATTGTAAGTGACGAACCTGAGTGTTAAGGCAAACTGAAAAAAATCATATAGACTCAAGGTGATGATTGGACGTTCTGCAATACACACACACACACACACACACACTCTCTCTCTCTCTCTCACTCTCTCTCTCTCTCTCTCTCTCTCTCACACACACACACACATACACATCCCCATGAAAGGAAGTAATGGTTCAATCAGGATTTGGCCACCACGCTCGGTATCACTAATGTAAACAGATTGCACATACAGTCTGGCAATACAGTGGTGGCTCACTCTGGATGTTGCTTGGTCTCCTATTTCTTTACCTGGTGTTATTTGATGAAAGATAGATTAACGTAACTAAAATTGTGACTGATTCATCTGTTTGTTTGTTTCTTTGTGTGTGTGTGAGTGTGTGAGTGGAAGGGTATGTGTGTGGAAGGGTGTGTGTATGTGTGCATGTGTGTGTGTGTGTGGGTGTGTAAGGGTGTGTATATGTGTGTGTTTTACGTTTTACATAGACAACAGTCACAATTCCAGTTACATGTAAAGAGAAAGCACGATGGTCAAGTTGTCCCAGGTGTATGTATGTTGGTGAGACGCCATGGACGGTACATAGTGCTTTGTTTGTACTCGGGGGCATCACAGTTTGCTTGGAATTCAAATGGGAGATTATTGCACAATGAGCCTCAAAATACGTGAGGTGAAAGGGAGTGAGGATGAATGTATGTATGTGTGTGTGTGAGTAAGAGTGGAGTTAGGGAGGTATAGGAATGACCAGTTATGAGGCTGTTTATTCTTGGTCACCTCGGTCTGAGTTCCTTTCACCCTGGACTGTAGAAATAAGTAGGTGA
>JAWZYT010005447.1:62500-65264 GCA_034508575.1 Petrolisthes manimaculis
CAGTTTGCGCCGGCGCGTCACCACCACACCCTCCCGTCACACCACATTACACACACACAGCACCTCATCCCATCTGCTGGTGAGAGGAAGTTAACATTACTCTCTGATTGCCTAGTAACATGACATACAAACAGGCAAAACAAGCAATTGGGGAGCTTGCTATCACCAATAACATACATACATAACACATTACTGCTGAAGAAACAAATAATTTATCAAACAGGTTATTTATGTATCATTACGGCAGCAAGACTTACAGATTAATTGCATGGGTAGCAGAAAACAACAGAATCACTGGCAAGAATAATCTAAAAAACTGTAAAAATGTCATCAATAGCTCCCTTCCACTCACAAGCTATCTAAATTCCTCATTAACCATACGGACAATCTTCACCATTGCCCCATGTGTAGTATTGTCCACAGGTCATACATTAGCTCACATGACTTCACGCCGTTAATAACAACAATATGGGAACAATAACTGCCACGAGATTATCAATAAATACCAACAATATACTGTGGCAACAATAAAGACAAAGATGAGTAATAACAAGAACACTCTCAGATTCGTAACTGAGGAGTAATTCTTTAATAAAGGACCGGAAATGATGGACGTCATATCTGTGTCAATCTAATTGATCATAAATATTGTGGCCCAGAAGAGCAGCCAGTAATTCATGAGGTAGTTTGAAATGATGACTTCGATAACAATTCCAGCCCAGTATACATCAAACTAGTTACCCTACATAATAAATTACTAGGTGATCAAATACCTAAATAGATATTATATACTGCTGCTAGAACCTCTGCAATTAAAGTATGTTTGTAGGTATAGGATGGTGTAAATGTATTTCTCTATAATCCTTTACCATCTTCCTTCCCCCTTTTCCGTCTCAGTAACTCACACCCTTGCAGTCCCCTCCTCTACCCTTCTCCCTCTTCCTCCCAGCAACTCACACCCCCTTTCAACAGGCTGACAAACGGTGTGGAAAACGACACGAGGGAGGGAGAGCCAAGTTGTCCCAGAAAGCCCCCCTCCCCTCCGTGTCTAGTCCCGAGAAGTTAAGTTAAGCGGGACACTCCACACTGAGCCCAGCTGATCGCGTGTAAACAGACCCGCTGAGCGCTCGGTGAGGCTGGCGATTTCGGCTTTGATCGTGTTTACGTTTTGATCTGAACTCGATTCTGGCCGTGATTAATCTGATGCAACCCAGAGCTACGCAATATACCTCTACAGTCGCTAACAAAACTTGGCACTCACTCTATCATCAATAACCTTTGGCATTAATTAAATTATTCTGATAGTGAAAAGATGCTCCATATAATTATATCAGAATGACTTCAGTTATGTGTCTATTATAAACAGGCAAACTAGTACCATCCTTTGCTTTTCCCAAGAGGCCTACATGCAATGAATCTAGTTATTATGAATTCGTATAACGCAATAACACAGGGGAAATTCATACTTCTGCAACACACGTGAGTAGTCAAAACTTCTGCTCACTGCTGTACTATACACACACGATGCTGAAGCCAAACCATTAATGATTCATCTTCCAATTCATCAATATACTCACGTCAGGCAAGCAATTTCTCCTCCTAAATTATCAACTCAGGTAATCATGTGCTTCGTCGAGAGTAAAGCTTTCTCTGTTAAATCTGTTTTTAGATATTTGCATCTTCTATGTTTATATTAAAGTTGAGGTCACTATCAACATATACACCACATATATTACACACACAAGGAGCTCGCACACACACATAAGGAACTCACCCATACACAACCGCACACATACATACTCGTACAAACACAGACATATAGAGAACTTTCTCATACACAACCGCACACGTATGTATGTACATACTCTTACATACACAGACCCACACACACACACATATACACACACACATATATATAGAACTTTTGCATACACAACCGTAAGCATTCACAACACACACAGCCAAATCCACTCACACTAACACATCACAGAATATACAAAACTTCACGCCATCTGTCTTTAGAGCGTGATCCCTTCCTTGGTGGCTTGGCTTGGCTTGGGTTGGGTGGGTTTGGGTACAAGGTCTGTCAGTGGTGTTTCTTCTACAAACAATTTACCATAACGTAACACCCGTATGTATTCACTTCCTACACTTGTCTACGGTATATGGTTACGTTTGTTTTAACACTCACAGGCTCGTCACTAAGGATTCACACATAAAAAGGGCCCATTAAAGTGGTGTATAAATCTGGAGCAACTGATTCCTCCATACTATCCAAGCAACAGGCCAGGGTATTTATTATTTGTGATTCTGTTTGTTCTTTTCCCAGACATAGTTTGGAGAAAACTAGGGCTCCAATGAACCAAAGTAATGTACTGTACTATATATCCCCTTAAAGAAGAGAGAGAGAGAGAGAAGAGAGAGAGAGAGAGAGATTTAGTGTTCCCTCAGGATGAACGGGCAAAGCATCACACAATTTGCATACACTTTAATTAATGACCTTTAGTGCTAGCTACGAATGGGAGCCTGTGATTCCTCCAAACTATGCCAGGATACAGCCCCACTCAGTGTATGGCTGTTTTGTGGTACAGTTTTGGAGGAAAGCAAGTGACTCATATTATTTATCAGACTTAAAATCACACGCCCCTCACATGCAAGTATACAGGACCAAGCAGAACAACACAAATAATGGTGTTGTGTGCTTGGAATAGACTTGCAGGAATGAGTCAGAAATTACTTCATATTATCAACACTGTAATTCCCC
>JAWZYT010005448.1:0-12500 GCA_034508575.1 Petrolisthes manimaculis
GTATTTTGGCACCACTACTAAATAATATAAATAGCCTCCGTCACGCATAACGAGCCTAAAGGTGGCGGGCGAGACAAGACTGACTTACCATATGGTGTAATTAGCAGGTGGGTGGTTGGGTTGATGGTAGTAGTTGTGGGTTTACTCTTACCGCGGTATAACTGAAAGAAAAAGTTACTGGAAATGGATTGCATGACTGACTCAGTATACCGTTGTGAGCAGATGAAGGGCACACGTTATTTTATTTACTGTGTGTGTGTGTGTGTGTGTGTGTGTGTGAGAGAGAGAGAGAGAGAGAGAGCTTCATCTACTGTGTGTGTGTGAGAGAGCTTCATCTACTGTGTGTGTATGTGAGATAGATAGAGAGAGAGCTTTATTTACTGTGTGTGTGATAGATAGATAGATAGAGAGAGAGAGAGAGAGAGAGAGAGAGAGAGAGAGAGAGAGAGAGAGAGAGAGAGAGAGAGAGAGAGAGAGAGAGAGAGAGAGAGAGAGAGAGAGAGACAACAACAACTCCTCCATCACTCACTGACAACACACAAACAGAGACCAGAGAGGTGTGAAGGTGTGTGTGTGTGTGTGTGTGTGTGTGTGTGTGTGTTAAAGTGCACTATACAATATCACTCACCCAGAATTAATTTGACAACTATACAACGTTTGACACCCAATTAAAAATGAGTCACTTTCCCATTTGATTCGTTCTTCTCTATAATAATAATAATAATAATAATAATAATAATATTAATAATAATAATAATAATAACTACTACTAATAATAATAATCATCATCGTACTACTACTACTACTACTGCTACTACTACTACTACTACTATTATTACTTCTACTACTACTACTACTACTACTACTACTAATAATAATAATAATAATAATAATAATAATAAAAAGATGAATACGAAGACGAAAAAGTATAAAAATATATCAACAACAAAAACAACACCGACCAACACCGACCTTTTCAGAGATGTGGCCAATGAGAGAGAGAGAGAGAGAGAGAGAGAGAGAGAGAGAGAGAGAGAGAGAGAGAGAGAGAGAGAGAGAGAGAGAGAACTTAACGTGTGTGATGACAGTTGGTTACCCTCACCTCTCTCTCTCTCTCTCTCTCTCTCTCTCGTTCCTCCCATGTTATTTCCTCTCCCTAACATCCCTCATTTTCCCGTCTTATCCCCCCCTCTCTCTCTCTCTCTCTCTCTCTCTCTCTCTCTCTTCAATTCCAGTCACACCTTTCCACTTACTCCTTCCATTCTTTCTCTCGTAGTCACTCTCCTATATACTTCTCCCATTTCCCCTCTTCATTCTTCTCCCATTTTCCTCTCTCCATCCTTCTTGCATTTCTCCTTCACTACTTTTTATTATTTCTGTGTCGACTTCTGCACCTCCTCCTTCTCACTGTAATCACAGTCTTGGATTGTTAATGATTTCTTTTTTTTCTTTCATTCCATGTAGCTTTGCCCTCTATCATGTTATTACCTTAAAAATTACGTCACACACACACACGCACACACACACGCGCACACACACACACATATTCTATGCAGTTTTGCCTACTACTGTATATCCTTATTAATAGCCTTTGGAATTATATGGGACACACACACACACACACACACACAGAGAGAGAGAGAGAGAGAGAGAGAGAGAGAGAGAGAGAGAGAGAGAGAGAGAGAGAGAGACTAGGTAGGATCATATGTCCACCAGCTGTTCCTGCTACACTCAGTAACTACAGTACAGGGAGGTGGGGGTCGTCTTCAGAGCAACATATAGCTCAGATAATATCACTAACCTCATTTCACACACACACCACGACTCTTTTACACTTGGCAACGCTTTACTACGTCAAATTTAGGGGTGACAAGGGGAGGTCTCTGGTGGCTGAAAACAATATGTACTGTAGGTTACGTACAGTCGCCGAAAGAAGTGATGGTAGAGTCGTCACTAGTTATAATGGTCCTTAATATCTTTCTATACAGCTATCTCTCGGCAAGAGATTTGATGTCCACGTCTGTATTGGCCAATGGATTTTTTATTTTTATTTTCATTATCAATTACCCATCCACGATTTACTAACGTGTTTATTATTCCTTTACAGTTTTGGTGTGTGCTGGGCTGACGTCTACGCTGTGTCAGGCTGATACCATGAGTTCACACCCACGGATTTCCATACAAACATACCCGCCAATACACACACACAAAACCAAAGACAGACACAACACACACAGATACAACCCCACACACAGACACAACCCCACACACAAGCACAACCCCACACACAGACATCTACCCACATACAGACACAACCAAACACACAGACATCTACCCACATACAGACACAACCAAACACACAGACATTCGCCCACACACAGACACAATCAAACACACAGACACAAACACAACCCCACACACAGCAGACAGATGCCGAGGTGTTACAGAATCCCAGGAACCTGTTGGAGTTGGTGGGTAACCTACAGGAACTCGGGTGGAAACTTCACGAGGATGTAGATAGTGAACCAGCAAGAGACTTCAAGAGATTCATAGAGAGTGTTCCAAGCCAAGTCTTCTCCACCAGTAGGGATGGCACTGGTGACGACTCCTCATCCTCCTCCTCCTTCGATTTAACTTCCTTTTTCAATACTCCCGTGGCTTCGAATCTGGTGACCCTCATCTCCAGTGCCATGAAGAGCAGAGACCAGGAGATCATCAGAGACAAGGAGACTAACAACAACAACAATAAAAACAACAATATAGACAGGAAGGATACAACAGAGGCAGAAGGTCAGGATGATGAGGTGACGACGATGATGGATGGACAGACATTGGTGGTGGTAGTAGAAGGGGACGATAATAATGATGTTGGTGACCAGACGCAGCCTTCTACTTCACACACGGTCGAAGGGAAGGGGATTTCGCTCCGGCTTCTCCCGGTTTGGTGGGTAACTTGTTGTACGGTATACGACTTAAAGGGAACGTTTTGATTTGGGTAATTCTAGAGCAACTGAATCCTCCAAACTATACCAAGCAACAGAGCACCATTATTATTTTTGCTCTTCTGGTCCTGTTTCCTAGCATACTTTGGAAGAATCAAGGCACTCCAATGTACATACCAAAAAATTAATGGCCACCTTAAGGGGATGGATAAAACTTGATTTGAGCGAACTGGAGGACTACTGATTCCCCCAAACTATGCCAGAAAACAGACCACTTCTGTAAACGAGTATGGAATCTATCTGTTTTGTTGTATTGTTCAGAGGGTTACGTAGACTCCATTTCGACCATAACAAACGAACCCTTCGATAAAAAAAAAAAAAAAAAAAAAAAATGATAACAAAAAACTAAATAAATTATAACAAAAAATAAAATGTAACATATACCCACTGCAGACATATCTAGGCTAGCTAAGGGTCATGAATTAAGAAATTGTCCATTATAGAGTATTCTAACCATTTTCTCATCCAACCAGACTTCAACTGATCTGACATGACTTAAACTTGTTCTAACATCGACCAATCTCACATGACTAATTAATTTATATCCTACTCCTTGACTTATTTCCCTTCACCTGACTTGATTGACTTCATCTCGTCAAGCATCATCTGACCTGACCTGACTTCACCAACATAAACTTAATAATCTGACCACTGACTTCACCTTCTAAACTTCATCTGACTACTGAATTCACCAACTGAACCATCCTCTGACCTGACCTGACCTGACCTGACCACCAACATAATCTTTATCTGACCACTGACTAGCACCAACTTAACCATCAACTGACCTGACCTAACTTGACCTGACCTGACCTGACGTGACCTCTCTCTCCCCCCCGCCCACCACAGTTCGGACCGCTGGGTACGGGTAGCAAACTGGTGGAGTACCTTCCTGACATGTCCAACATTGCCATCGAGGCCGAGAGTCTGGGTCCCATCGCAGGAGCCAGCGCCGTGGCACTCCTGGCACTCGGGGCACTCTTCGCTGTCCCTGTGGCTCCGGTCATTCTCAGGTCAGTGCCATTAACTGGAAGATAGAAAGGAGTGGAAGATATAAAAAGCATAAATGTAATAGGAAAAAGAAAAGTAGGAATGTGAGAAAGGAGTGGAAGATATAAAAATCATAAATATAAGAAGTGTCATTTACAGGAAGAAGGAAAGTAGGAATGTGGGAAAGGAGAGGAAGATTAAAAATAAAAACTAAAGGAGAGGAAGATATGAAGAAGATAAATATAGGAAGTTTCAGGGGAGGAAGAAGGATAATAGGAATGTGGGAAAGGGGAGTAAGATATAAAGAGGATAAATATAGGAAGTTTCAGGGGAGAAAAAATAAAAATAAATACTGAGGGAATGGAGATGAAGATGTTGGTTTAATGAGGGATTTGTTTCTTCGTCTATTAACCTTTCCTCCGTCTTTCTTGTATTCCTCCTTCATCACTTTTTGTATATTGGCCTCAGGTGGTACAGGAAAGACATTAATGTTTCTCCTTTCTGCACAACACACAAAGATCGGTCACTACAAGCTCTGATCTCATTCCGGGAGGGTAACAGTTGGTGAGCATGAGTCCAGCACGTGATCAAGACCAGGTGAAAACAAAACACACACACACATACACACACACAACACACACACACACACGCTTGTCAGACCCCAATAATATATAGCTACGACCACATCACGAGTCTGTCTCCCAATGTGTATGACCCTAATTAAATAGTGTAGTGTGGTATATAAACAGAAGAGAGTATAATACAGTACATTACAAGAGACGTGTTGTTAAGATGGTTTCTCTACAATACATTAACTGGAGTGAGACCGTGAATGCTGCATGACTCTGACCTACAAACACATTATTATCCACGCATTTTTATCTGCTGTTGTTTTGTTTTTTTCTCATGGGATGTAGCCTACACACATGTTGTTATTGTTGCTGTTGTGTTTGTCTCGATGGGGTTATTATGCAAATGAGAACGGTAGTTTTTTTTAAAGGGGGTAATAACTATTATATATTTTTCACACACATATACACACTCTTTCACACACATATACACACTCTTTCACACACACATATACACTTTTGGGTACATAAGAGTGCCTTGATTCCCCCATAGTATCCTTTTCATTCATCGTCTTCTTTCTTCTTTTCCCACGGTATTCATTCATTCTCTTCACTACTATAGTTTTCATTCTTCTTTCCCTCTTCATTCATTCATTCATTCTCTTCCCTGCCAGTCTTCTTTATTCTTTCCTTTTTCATCTATTCTTTCATAATTATATTCTTTAACTTCACTACCACAATCATCTTTTATTCCCCTTTCATTCCTTCATTCTCTTCACTATCACAATTTTCTTCTTTTCCCCTTTCTATTCATTTATTCATTATTTTCCCTACCACAATCTTCATTCCTTAATTCTTTTCACTATCCCAATTTTCTTCTGTTTTCCCTATTCCTTCTTTCTCGTTCAGTGCCTGATTGATGGATGGATGGATGGATGGATGGGGGAGAGATAGATGATGATAATAATGATGGTGGGAAGGAGGGAAAGATGATGATGATAATGATGATGATGATGGTGAGAAGAATGGGGAGAAAATATTAATGGTTAGTGTGGAATTAGTTTCGCTAGCCATAACACAGACGGTGTGTGTGTGTGTGTGTGTGTGTGTGTGTGTGTGTGTGTGTGTGTGTGTGTGTGTGTGTGTGTGTGTGTGTGTGTGTGTGTGTGTGTGCGAGTGATAGATATTCTTGTACAGTACACAACTCTATCTTGTACAGTACACACCACAAATTGTACAGTACAGTACAGTCGGCAGCAGATGTGTACATTATTATTATATTGGTTGAAGAAATCTGATACCATCATATTTACTTCTCATATTTATTTCTCATATGGTAAATTAAAATCTGTTGTTAGAATAGAATAATATATATGTAACTATATTTGGATATATATATATTTGCATCATACACGATCTACTGGTCCTTAAGTTGTATATCATTTACCAAAAAAAAAAAAAAGTTATTCATACTTTAACTTCATGTATTTATTGTCTGATTCCTTCATGTTCTTTCCACCAATCAAGCACCACATATACACACACACACACACATACACACACACACACACACACACACACACACACACACACACACACACACACACACACACACACAGCCTCACCACACACACACACACACAGCCTCACCACACACACACACACACACACACAGCCTCACCACACACACACAGCCTCAACACACACACACACACACACACACAGCCTCACCACACACACACAGCCTCACCACACACACACACACACACACACACACACACACAGCCTCACCACACACACACAGCCTCACCACACACACACACACACACACACAGCCTCACCACACACACACAGCCTCAACACACACACACACACACACACACACACAGCCTCACCACACACACACACACACACACACACACACACACCCTCACCACACATTCACACACACACACACAGTCACGATCAGTCCACATAGCGATATAGTGATGGATGTAGAACAGACAAACACGATGGTACAGTACACACAGACAGACACACATACACACACCCTGTACAAACGCGGTCATAAGTTCCTCACCCACCCTTCCATGCACCTATATAGCCCCCCGTATATTGCCTGTAGTAATGTGGGCAATACTTACAGGGTTTTGGCGCCCCTTCGGCCCCAGCCACTAGCTTTCAGTTCTTCAACTGTCCCTCTTTTCTTTTCATTTCCTTCCTGCTTGCTGTCACACCTCTCTATAACCTTTTTCTGGCGCTATGGGACCTCGATGTTGCGGCGCCTAAAATACATCAATAAATAATAAATAATAACCTATATAGCCTGCATACTCTCTCTCTCTCTCTCTCTCTCTCTCTCTCTCTCTCTCCTATTTGCTGTAATGTACTCCCTTTCTCTCTCTCTCTCTCTTGGTACAGTTGGATACAAAAATATTATTCCCGTTGTTCAAAATTACTTAATATGATGAGATGGATGGTAGTAATATTGGACACACACACACACACACACACACACACTAGAAAACGCACACTCATATATGCAAACAAGAAAATACACACATACACACACACACACACACTAGAAAACGCACACTCACACATGCAAAAACAAACAGTAGGCAGGCATGAGGTTAGACTGACAAACATACATACATACATACACACATACACACAAACAAACAAATAATAGCATGACATAAGGTGACCCATACATACATACATACATACATACAAGTACAGTCGTGGTCAAAAATAATCATCCACATAGGGGTACCTCACGTAAGTCTGTTCCTGAGAATATAAACTTTACAATAAATGAGTTAAATACCATCTTATAAATTTAATACAAACAGATACGCACTACTTAAAAAACAAACAATAACATTATAATGAAAACGTGAAAACATTAGACAGCAAATTGTTTTGCGAAATACCCAATACACGGATGATTATTATTATTGACCACAACTGTACATACATACATACATACTGTACATACTATACATAACAAGAGAAAATGAACCACCAGTATATTTTTGTCACAACTCTCTAGACAAGTTCTCGTGTGTGTGTGTGTGTGTGTGTGTGTGTGTGTGTGTGTGTGTGTGTGTGTGTGTGTGTGTGTGTGTAGTCTGCTTTTCTTTTCTCTCGTGTTTTTTTTTTTTTTTTTTTTTTTTTTTTTTGCTTCAAGATAGCTAGGACTGGATCGAATGTTATCACTTAAATGTAGAAATCTTGATAACAGGTTATGCCTACTACTGCATGAATGTCTGTGAGTGGGTGGAAAGTGACTGACTGCCTTCCATTGCGTAGGTACTGTTTCTGACCTATATATATATACAGTATATTATGTTTGGCCTCTACACTTTTATTTTAATTGTACTTTTACTATTACTTCTACTACTACTATTACTAATATTACAACATTAACTACTACTACTACTATTACTATTACTTCTACTACTATTACTACTACTACTACTACTACTATTATAACTACTACTAATATGATTATTACTACTACTACTTCTACTACTACTACTACCACCATGACAAAATTTACAATAATACACCACTACCCTCCCCTCCCCCCCACACTTCATACTACATACAACCACCACCAACACTTCCATTTCCACCAATAATAATCCTCCTACATCAACAACAACAACAACATATCAGAAATCCCACTAACTCCAATTTCCCCCTCCCCTCCTTCACCATTTCCTCTTCCTTCTCCATCTCCTCCTCCTCCTCCTCCTCTTCCATCTCCTCACTTCCATTCCCCCTCCTCCTCATTCTCTTTCTCCATCTCCTCCTCCTCCTCCTATTCTTTCTCATCCCTTTCCCTCTTCCTCCTTTTCCATCTCCTCCCTTTCCTCATGCATTTCCTTCTTTCCACAGACGTACAGGCAGCAGTGGTTGGTCAGGCCTACCGAGTCTCTCCAGCCTCTTCAATTGGTGGTCGTCTCCTGATCCCGTGGCCGAGGCTTGGGCTGACAATTACTACCAGAGATACGACCAGGACGGACAGGGTTACTACAGCAGCAACACGGGCTACGGGGAGGGACAGGTGATCACATGAAAATTAGGATGGGAAATATAGACAGTGGTTTTGGTGGTGGTTTTGGGTGGGTGGGAAATGAAGATGGTGGTGGAGATGAAAATGGTGGTGCTGGTGATGATGATAGTTGGTGATACTGGGAGGGAGATAAAAATGGTGATGAAGGTTGGTATTATAGGTGGTTGGGAGGTGAAGATGGTGAGGGTGATTGTGTTGATGGAAATGGTGGTGGTGAGGGTGATGGTGGTGGGTGAGAGAGGATGGTATTGTAGGAGGTGGAGGGACAGGAGATGAGGCTGAGTTGGGGAGGAGAGAGTTTGAAGGGAAAGTATATGTTTAGGAATGCTATCTATTTATATACAAATCAACATCTATTTATCTATCAAGTCAAGTCATCCATCTGTCTATTAATATCTGTAAATTAAATATTCAACCAACTCTCTATACCAATATCTCTCTAACTATTTACCTATCCATCAATCAAGTCATTCACCTTTTTATCTATCTATCTATTTACCTATTTTTATACTTTAAGAGAACAGCACACATTTGGTATATTAAAGTGCCTTAATTCCTTCAAAGTACAGTACAGTAGCTCAGGAAACAGGACCAGATTAACCAAAATATAATAGTGTTCTGATGCTTGGAATAGTTTGGAGGAATCAGTTTTATCAACACTGTATAAATTATCCCCCTCAGTTTAATATCCTCCCATACTGTACATACATGTTTTCTGTATTTTCTATTAGGGAGAATAAAATGTTTCAATGTTTCAAATGTTTCTTCAGACTTCAATGTTTCAAATGTTTCTTCAGACTAACTAACACCACACCATTCCTCCTTCAGCAACAACACTACTACAGCAGCGCCTACGACAGCACCGGCAGTAGCAGTCACCCAGGGGCACAGTATTATGACTCAGCCAACTCCCCCTCACGACACCACCCCCACCAGCAGGACAACACAGACACCCCCTCCCCTCACTACCCCCACGAGTATGTCCACCACCCCTACCACAACAACGACCACCAAGACCCCTCCTTCCAACAACAACAACAACAACACCACCAGCAACAACAACAACAGTCTCCACCCCCATCATCACCACAACACTCCCAGCAGAAACACCCAACTCGTAGGGGACCTCACAGACGGACCTCAGTTGATGGTTATGAATATGTCACCCTGGAACAGTGAGTCAATCCTTCCTTCCTTTCCTTACTCTATAATTATATCTACTCTTTCTATCTATATGTACAGTCTTGGAGAAGTGAGTTATTCCTTCCTTACTGTAGACTGTAATTATCTTGTCTTTCTATCTATCTATGTACAGTCTTGGAGCAGTGAGTTATTCCTTCCTTACTGTAGACGGTAATTATCTTGTTTTTCTATCTATCTATGTACAGTCTTGGAGAAGTGAGTTATTCCTTCCTTACTGTATACTGCAATTATCTTGTTTTTCTATCTATCTATGTATGTACAGTCTTGGAGCAGTGAGTAATTCCATGGTTTCCACACTTATAATTATCTTTGGCCACAGGACTCCTTACACAGGTTATATATTATATGCAACGAGTGGTCATTATTTGTTGAAGTACAGTCGGCGGCACAAGTCCTGTACACGCCTCATCTGCTTCACCCAGACACGCAATGTTCATGGACTCCAGAAATACAATACGTCACTTTTTGTTTTCTACACCTAATAATCAGAACTTCAATGAATGGTCTACCAAGCTAGTGACTCGGGAAATACAAAACAACAAACCTAATAATAATAATAATAATGTTGTATTGCAGTTACGTAGTCTAACATTCTATATATTTTGCATTGTAGTTACGTAGTCTTACATTTTATATATTTTGTATTGTAGTTACTTAGTCTCACATTTTCTATAATATGTTGTAAATTTACCCTTGAAAACAACAACAACAACAGCGTGAGTAAGAATGTTTTTGAAAAGGTGAGTTATCTATTCTAATTATAATTATGTTGCCTTTTTATCTAAGTATAGTACAGTGAGTTAATCCACCTTTATTATTGATTATCTTGACTTATTATTTATTTATTTATGCATAATTTTGGAGCAGTGAGTTACAGAGAAAGTAGGGAAAAGTTAAGGAAAGTTGCTGGCTGTATTTTTAGAGTGAAGTTGAACACATTAATAGAGGCGGATATATACATTTCTTTCATTCTTTTCATACAAGCATCTTTTTCTACACCTTACTATTTATACCCTCCTTGGTCAGTGAAAGTTTAGACATTACCACAAACTTTCTCTAATACTCTCTCTCTCTCTTTCTTTTTTTTTCTCTCTCTCTCCTTTTTACCCATCCTATCCAATCTTAACTTTTACTCATCTCTTTCTCTTTCTCTCTCTCTCTCTCTCTCTCTCTCTCTCTCTCTCTCTCTCTCTCTCTCTCTCTCTCTCTCTCTCTCTCTCTTTCTTTTCAAGCAGGAACAACAAAAATCACTTAATTAACCACCTTTCACCAATTCCCTTCTAAGTCATAATAAACATTCATATTTGACACAACATTTTAGTAACATGTGTGTTTCTGGTATTCCTCAACATTAAGTACCTCTTATTTACCTTGAGAGAGAGAGAGAGAGAGAGAGAGAGAGAGAGAGAGAGAGAGAGAGAGAGAGAGAGAGAGAGAGAGAGAGAATTATGAGATATTATTTTATATTCTTGAGAGAGAGAGAGAGAGAATGCAGTGCAGTGTGCAGTAAAGTTGGCAAGGTACTGTTGTGTGTGTGTGTGTGTAAGGAGGACAAAAAAGAGCTTCAGGGTAGGTAGGTTTGATGGGTAGGGATAGGAGGGGTTGGGTGGTGGGGTGGGCCGTTAGGTTGTAGGTCTCTCTCTCTCTCTCTCTCTCTCTCTCTCTCTCTCTCTCTCTCTCTCTCTCTCTCTCTCTTATATTAAGGGGGAAGTTGTGAGTTGGTAATTCTGGAGCAACTGAATCATCCAAACTATTCCACCAAACAACAACACAAAGCCAGTCATTATTTTTGTTCACATGCTTCTGTTTCCTGGCATATATTTTGGAGGAATAATGTGCTCCAAGGGTATGATAGTATATACTATATATTAGGGGTTAAGGGGGTGCAGGAATAGAACACATGCAGGCTTTCTCTCCACCCCAAGCCTGTCCCCCTATTCCCACACCCCCACACAACCCCCCCCCCCAAGCCTGTCCCCTACTCCCGCACCCCCTTAATTAACGGGATCACCACTTATTTTAGGAGGAGGAGGATTTGAGTGCTCCTGATTCCTTCAAATACGAGTAAGTAAGTAAGTTAGAAGATCCCCTTAATGGGACCCTGTGATGTAGTCTAAAAGTTGGAGAAAAATTAATCCTTCAAATATTGCCACGAAACACCACCTATAGGGAAGGAGCTTGTTTCGTGGCATGGTCAGGAGGAATCAGAAGTCTCCTTAATATGCAAATGAGGTGACCATTATTATATACAGCATATATGTCCATAAATTACCTCAACAAATCTCCTCTAATGAATAGGTAAACATTTTAACATATACAGTATAATGGACAACCACAATAAACATACATATTTTAGCTCTTCAGTCTGTGGTCTTTAGGTAGCCTATATGTCTTAATTAGTGGTCTTAGAGATAGAGAGAGAGAGAGTAGGCCTAAGTTACAGTATAATTTTATAAGGTATATACTACATACATATATACTTGTTTTGTTCAACAGAATCAACCGTATTGGTGATGACTCAGTTCGTCTCTTGGGTCAACTGGCTCAGGGTTACACAGCAGATGACTTCTACGCTTACAGAGACGAAGGAACCCCCACCATCACCACCACAACAACAAACAAAAACAACAACAACAACAACCTCGCCCGGCG
>JAWZYT010005448.1:17500-27539 GCA_034508575.1 Petrolisthes manimaculis
CCAGAGTAGCCTATACGGACCCAAAACCCAACCCAACCACGAATGACTCTCCAACCAATGAATGAGTGAATGGAGGAGGAAGACGACCATTATATAGTGGCAGAAAAACACAACACTTAACTCTGAGATACGTATGACTGATGACGACCATGATGTAAAGAGGTAAACAAAAGGATAGACCCTGTATATATATAGCACGAGAGAGAAGGATATATTGGGATGGAACATGTAGCTATTACGAATACATTTAGAAGGAAAGGAGGAATTGAAAGGAAGGAAAATATGGGGTTAAATGGAAGTCGCTTATATATATATAGGGTTTCGAGAGGCTCCTAAACCATTATTAAAGGCCTATGTATTTTTGTAGGCAGTATATATACATCGTGTATTTTTGTAGACAGTGAACTCGTCTGAAGGGAGATAAGATATATTATATACCCGAAGCAGAAACCACAGTCTTCCAAACTGTGTCATAAAACAGACTAAAACCATTTAAACTAAACCCTTATTAAACCTGTTTCTTGGGAGATTTGTTAATTAAGTGTGTGTGTGTGTGTGTGTGTGTGTGTGTGTGTGTGTGTGTGTGTGTGTGTGTGTGTGTGTGTGTGTGTGTGTGTGTGTGTGTGTGTGTGTGTGTGTGTGTGTGTGTGTGTGTGTGTGTGTGTGTGTGTGTGTGTGTGTGTGTGTGTGTGTGTGTGTGTGTGTGTGTGTGTGTTTAATTAAGGGAAGGGGTAGCATATGCATTGTTGGTAAATCTGAAACAACTGTATGATTCCTCCAAACTACTCCAAGCAACAGACCACCATTATTTGTGTTAATTTGGTGGTGTTCCTTGGCATACTTTGGAGGAATCACGACACTCTGATGTACAGTACCATAAATGTAATCATACTCTTGCCCTTTTAAGAATCAGATGGACTTCAATTCGCCAACAAACTCACTCTCATGTACCTTATAATGTGTATAGTTCCCGTCGTCTGCCAACATGTCCAGTACAACAACAACAACAACAACAACAACAACAACAACAGCAGCGGCTACTTTTCCCTCGTCCATCATGGGTTGGTGACACATGACATCATTCCCTGGGAGGCGTGGCAAACACAATCACTTAAGAGAACCAGGCAAGAAAGTGAGAGTTGTGTGTGTGTGTGTGTGTGTGTGTGTGCTTGGCTGCCTCCTCGTCACATAGGCTGCTACGTTACTGCTTGGTGTCGTCATCTCGTCTTCGTTCGTCATCGTGGTCGTGTTCGTGTTGTGGTTGTTGTTGTTGCTGCAGTCTGTCCTGTCCTGTCGAGTCAGTCAGTCAGTTGGTTACGGGGCGTCGTGGTGACAACATCGGTATACTACTGCTACTGCTGCTGCGGATCTATATAGTACTACCAAGTGGTCAGGGAACGTAAACAATAAGGGTCGTTGAACCTCATGTTTTGTCACTAACTCGAGGAACACTTCTGTGATGGTCTGTTTGGCTCAACATTTCTCACGACTACAGGAACACTGAACGTGACGTGGGGAATCTTTGAGGTCGTCTGTCTCATCTTTAGCCAATCCTTATAAACTCTCACAGACAAATAATAACGCATATAATATTATCATGATCCCGAGAAGATAAATTACATCTCAAAAAGGTGAGGACGGCTGCTGAAATTTTAAAAAAGTCAGTGACACTCGCTTGAACGGAGTGGATTTTTTTTTTTTTTTTTTTTTGTCAATTCCATTCAGTGCTGGAGTTGTGTTGACCTTGATGGCAGATGCTGGAAAAATTCTGGATACAGTCGTGGGAGTAAAATATCTTCCTTTGTGTGTGTGTGTGTGTGTGTGTGTGTGTGTGTGTGTGTTGGAGAGAATAGACGTGTGAACCAATACCCATAATAAAAAAAATAACCCTTAAATGTCTGTATCCTTTCACAGCTTCAAAACCAAAATTCTTGTTATTTGGAAAAACAAACAAAATTGGCTCTCAAGTATCAGAAAATTTCCAGACAACAAAACACATATTTATTTTAACGACACACGTAACTTATTTACACATATGAGACTGAGGTATGTATGTAAAGTTGGCATCAGATGACTCGAGGCCATCTCATACACCAACAAATTATTCATAAATTATTCATTGCAGAAAATTTAAATCTGCATAATGACAACTTATCACTGCATTTCGGTCCAGTTTATATATTTCACTGATACCAGATACAACACTAGCATGTTCGTGGATGGGGTGGGGTGCATGGCCTCGAATCATCTGATGGCAACTGTACATTATATGGTGTCAACTGTACACGTATGATTTAACGTATGAGATAATGAGGACTCTTCTATATTTCCACAGGTGACCGAAGATACATTGAAGGAACTCCTCACGGCAAGCAACTACACACACACACACACACACAGACGGCAAGCAACTACACACACACACACACACGGCAAGCAACTACACACACAGTACTTTGCTTGGGTCAAATCCTAGAGAATCAATATGGTAAGTGAAATGTTTTTAAATCTGCTCTCTCTCTCTCTCTTTCTCTCTCTCTCAAATTAATATATTTTGCAAATATTCGGTATCCATTATAATCATGTAAATACAATTATAAACATGTCATTGACAGGATTATTCACTAAGCATTACGAAATTGTTATAATAGATATAAAAATAAATAAATGGAGATTTAAGATGGATATCTATAAGAAATTAGAGTAAAATAATGAATAATTTGGGTTTGGTTGGTTAGATGGCAGTATATCCTTCCCTATTTACTAACTTTATATTTGTATACTGTATTAGTTTATGTTTTTCCAACTCATGCATGGTTGGTTGTGTACGGGAAAATGTCGTGTCATGTGGTATGTTTTTAAAGATAGAGACGTAAGGTAAGGTGGTTGTGTCGTAAGTTAGTGGGAATACAGACTAAGAAGTTTGTATGCAACGTATAAGATAAGAAGATAGACTGTAATACCGTAGACAGCTTCAAACGTCGCTTAGATAAACACCTTGCATCTAATCCCCGACTTTCGATGTTTACTAATGAATAATTTTTGCCCATTACAGGTGGCAAGTTAGCCAAATTTCAACTACTTTCTATCTTTCCTATAAAATTTCCTTGTGGGGTATTTTCTGCCAACCCCACAAAGTTCTGACTCCTGACTATTTCCTATATGCCTCAGGCCGGAGGGAGTGGAGGGTGGGGAGAGAGCCTTCTACTTTGCTATCCTTATATACGACTATCACTGGGGAGAAATTCATTCTCCACCAGTAACCTTCTAATCAGATCACCCCGTGTGGACCGTAAGGTCTGTTGTGGTCTGTGATTCTATGTATGTAACTCTATGTATGTAAGATGAGTGAAGGAAGGACGACTCATGGCATAAAGTGACCACCAATGACTCAGCTCCCTCATTGTGGTTGGGTCGGGTTATTTATTTATTTATTAGAATGATGACAAGGTTTCTCTCTCTGTCTCCAACTTATGCAATACACACACACACACGCCTCCTCTTGAGCACATGCAACTTTCACCCGCCATCAGGTATTATTGTATTAATGTATTGTCATCACAGAGAGAGAGAGAGAGAGAGAGAGAGAGAGGGGGGGGGGGGCTACGTGTGCGAAATAGAAAGAAGAAAAAAACAGTATGAGCGTGTTCTTAGTGTGAAAAATGGAGGATATGTGTGTGTGTGTGTGTGTGTGTGTGTGTGTGTGTGTGTGTGTGTGTGTGTGTGTGTGTGTGTGTGTGTGTGTGTGTCGAGTCCTTGAGCACCACAATAATTACTGCCAATTATTGTCTTCGTCTGAACAGTACGTGTGTTGGAAATGGCCCCCTTGTGTGATGGTGATAATAATGGTAATAATGATGGTGGTGGTGGTGGTGGTATCATCCCCAACTCACGCCCTCACCGCCCACTCCAAACACAAAACAGACTCCAAGAAACCGCCGCCCGTGGTCAAGAAGTCAACAGGTATAGTACAATATATATATTTTTTGGTAATCATGCATGGCGAAAATATATCTACCGGTATCTATCTATCTTTAACAAATGGGACATATATACAGATATTATCATTACACGTTTACTTAAGTTTCTGCTAAAATGTTGTTGCATATACAAGTTTTCTATGAAGGCAATACAACAAAACGTTCTTATTTTAAAGTGTAAATGTTCTAAACTTTTAAAGTATATAAAACAAATTATTCCGACCTAACAGATCTGTAGCGGCATTATTTCCCTGAATGTTGGGATTTGCTTACTAAAAGGTAAATACAGAACTTGATAATAATGACGTATCCCCCATAATGTAACTTAACTTCATAGCATTTAGTTTAGTGGTTACGTTCCCCATGAATGAGTGTTGGTTGGGGCAAATATCTCGATCTTGGGTTGGGGTTTGTTTGTACTAAAGAAAAATAACCAAATATAAATAATACCCAAAATATCTGTTATTATCGTCGAATCAGATATTCTTGTCTTCAAAATAAACTAAATAAATGGTGTTAGTGTTCTCTCTGGGTGTCATTCTATTTTTTTTCGATTCCTATTGATTACTAAACTGACGAATAAGTACAGTACTATTGACAACAATTTTTTTTACACACGCTGTTGTTTTCGAGGGTTTACAACTTTACAACATATAGAAAATGTAGCACTACGTAACTGGAACATAATATCATTATTTGGTTGATTTGTTATGTAGTCACAGGGTCACTTGGTAGACCATTCATTACAGTACTTCCAGAATAATTACCTCTCTCTCCATAATCATAGCCTAGCCTGTGTAAGAACTCCTTTGGTCAACTGTATGTGTAGGCCTACGAAGTTAATTATATATATATACTGTACAATTCTTCTTTAAGCTAGACAAGCAAATATAAAACAAACAAACAAACTTCTTTAAGTGGACATAATAATACATATACATACTGGTAATATTAAGTTGTAATCAAACCAAAGGTAATATTTATAGTGGAGTGACTGTAATATTATAAGGTACGTCATCTTTTGTTATATTTGTAGTCAATAGTAACTGTAAAATATATATATGTACACACATACATATATACTACATACATACTATACCTAACTTTCAATGACGTGAAATAAAAAATCATAACAAACCTGAAGGCCAAGTAAAACAGAGATAGAGAGAGAGATGGTAACTTAGGCATCTCACATGCTTACAAAAACTTCTATTATTTAACCCTCACTTTGACGTCATATCTCCATTAACAACCAGCATTGTATCTATCAAATTATCCTCTGAGTACTCACCAGACGTCTTACATGGAAGGCAATGAAGCAGGACGAGTAAATCACTGGGAAATAGCACTCAAATCACAAGCACTAACATTCTCAAACAATAAACTAATGGCAGTGTTTACTTTCCTCGCAATATTTTGGATTTTGGAACTGTCCTAACCGCGGGATTGCTTCAATATTCTGTCATATCTTAGGAATTTTAGCTTGTTTCTTATTATACTTACTTGGATACTGTATATATATTTTACTGCAAAAAAATATACGTGAATTATAATAGTTAATTGATTTTCAAATGAACAGAAATGTATTCAGTACAGTACCATTACATTCGGTCGTATTCTGAGATGGTTCTAAGGCGTTCCAAAGCGGCTGTTTTTGTAATAAATATACCGTGTGCAAGAATTTATCCCTTTTTTTTACCGTTGACTCACATGTGCGTCATATTACAATTAATATTTCAGATATTCTATCGTTTAGTAATATATATTTAATTACTCTATTAAATTTGATAGGTGTTATAGTCCCTAATGGCTAACTAACCAAAAATATACATATAGTAGAAACAGATGAGTTATACGTATATAGGAAAGGTTGAATAGAAACGGAACACTAAATATACAAACTGGTTATAATAAGTTGTAGTCAAAACAAAGGTAATATTTATAGAATACTTATAGTGGAGTGACTGTAATTATAAGTTATGTCATCTTTTTGTAATATTTTTAAGTCACTAGTCACTATACAATATTAATTTATACTCACATACATATATAGACTACTGTACATACTATATTTACTATGACATGATAAAAAAAACAGTGGAGTTATACGTCTATAGCTTATTATTACATAGGCTACTTTCACTGGCTGCCTGCTTGCTTGCTATGTTAATAATAATGCTTCTGGTGGTGTTTTGTGGAAGGTAGAAATATTGATAGTGTGGTTTTGTGTTGTTATTTATTATTATTTGGTATGACTGTCTCGTATTATTTATTATTATCTGGTATGACTGTCTCGTGTTATATTTATTCATGGTGGTGGTGTGGTTTACTATTATTATTCATAGTTAGGTTGTCTATTGGCATTCGTTTATATTGGAAGCACCAGAAAAACAATATACTGTATATGGCAACATTACTATAATCATTTTTCTCAACTACATGCACTTTCAGTTCTCCATGAGGAAATGTGAGTAGGGATTCTTTAACTGTAATCTTTTTCCTTCTATCCATCATCGCCATTATTATTATTATTATTATTATTATTAGTAGTAGTAGTAGTAGTAGTAGTAGTAGTAACAGTGGTAGTAGTAGTAGTAGTAGTAGTAGTAGTAGTAGTAGTAGTAGTAGTATCGTTGTTTTCTTCTTCTGGGTTTGTTTACATGTTAATAACCACAATTCTTTTCTCTCCTATAGGTTCCTCAAGGGATGACTCCCTCGTTCCCACCTCTGACGTCACGTTCAAGCTTCCTTACCCATTCCCTTCCGATTCCCTTTCCTCTTCCCCTTCCCCAGCATCACAGGAAGGGAAGCGCCTCCCCTCATTCACGCCATATCAGGGTAAACCTCTTGCCCCTTCATCACCTTTCTCACAAATTAAGCCTCAGTCTCCTTTGTCGTCGTTTACAGTGAAGCCATTTTCTCCTTCATCCTCGTATTCACAGAACCCAACATTTTCTCCTTCATCGTTCTCATTTAAGCCCCTTATCCCTTCATCGCCATTTTCAGTGAAGCCCTTTGTACCTTCTGCCTCGCCTTCACCCTTCAAGCCACACAAGCCCCGTCCAAGCACCTATACCACCTCCTCCTCCTCCTCCTCCCCTGGTAGCTGTGTGGTGGAGCCGACGGTCAAGTCCCCGAAGCGTGTGTTGAGGGAAGGGAGGTCAGAGCAGATTGGTGATGGTGTGTGTGGAATCAGACACTGCAGGAGGTACGGCCAACAACTCATACTAGAGGAGGACAAGTAAGTGATGGGTATATACTCAAGTTAGACCCTTACTTTCTGTCACTTATTCAACTGTCCCTCCTTTCTATTTGTTTCCTTCGTGCTGTCCCACCTCTCTAACACTTTATCCCTGTCCCTCCTTTCCTTCTGTTTTCTTTGTGTTTGCTGTTCCACCTTTCTGACACCTTCTCCCTGATCCTCGTTTATTTTGTGCTCCCTGTCCCTCCTTTCCTTCTGTTTCCTTAGTGCTGTCCCAACTCTGTAACACATTTTCCCTGTCACTCCTTTCCTTATGTTTCCTTCGTTTGCTGGCTGTTCCAACTCTCTAACTAACACGGTCTTCCATCATCCCCAAATCAATTTCTGTCGCTTTTACGTCTGAACTATAACTGAAGAGAATGATAATACTTACCCATATAATCTACCCATATAATAATTACCAAGCTTGAGTTAAGGATTACGAGGAAGCATAACTCAGAAACATACATAATAATAATAATAATAATAATAATAATAATAATAATCAATCATTGTATAGTGTAGACGTGACAGGTGTTGCTGTTATTGTTATTGTTGTTGTTGTTGTGTGTACAGGTGTGACGTGGAAGTGTACAACCCTAACTACACCTGCTTACAAACGGAGGACACCACCAAGCCTTACCCTGCCTGCTGCCCGACACTCAACTGTGACGACATTCGACTTCCAAGCACTGGGTCCGTTCCTTAGGACATTTTAAACAACAATCACATGTACCCCGTGGCTCCAAGCATGGTATATTATTGCCTGCAGTGATGCTTGGATTTGGCCAGTGCTTTCAGAGTTTGGGCGCCCATTCGATCCCAAGTTAATTACATTTATCTATATTTCACTGAGTAACGGCGTGAGAGAGAGAGAGAGAGAAAATGCGTAAGGAAATATGTGAGTAACTGCGTGTGTGATTGAGGGAGGATGCAAGTGTGTGTGTGTGTGTGTGTGTTAGTGTGTGTGTGTGTACAACAAGGGAGGAACTATCAGTCTTTGTGGTTATAGTATATACTCTCCTGAATGGCTGACTGGTTGGCTGGAGGAGTGAAAGCCTTATATTATTAATCTTTATATCGTTGGATGCTGCTGGTGTGACGACGACAACAACAACAACCACAACAACAACAACAACAACAACAACAACAGCAACACATTATTTTCACTTCATATCTATCTCATCATCATCATTTGGTACATTGGAGTGAAGTGAGTCCTCCATAATATGCCAGGAAACAACAGGACCAGATGAACAAACATAATGGAATGGCTTGTTGGAGGAATCAGTTGCTCCAGATTTACCAACACTTCTGTACTATTTTACCCCTTTCATTAATTTCCTCCTGTTTACACCTCAGTGAGAAGGGGATGTGTGTTATTATTATTATTATTATTATTATTTTTTTTTTTTTTTTTTTTTTTTTTTTTATTATTATTATTATTATTATTATTATTATTATTATTATTATTATTATTATTATTATTATTATTATTATTATTATTATTATTATTATTATTATTATTATGAATGTGGTGAAGTTGTTGGTATACATTGAAGAAGTTAAGGTGTTCTAATGTACCAACAGTGTTTTACTTCCCTTAAAATATTGTGTTTAGATTATTACATGTCTTAATTCATCAGATGGTACGACAACCGAAGGAGATTATTGGGAAGGGACAACACACACACACATACACACACACACAAAAAAAAAAAAAAAAAAATATATATATATATATATATAATTATAACATGTGGTGTGTGGTTTTTTTTTTGTGTTTTTTTGTGAAGTCTATGAGTTTACAAAGTTACTGGTCATTTTGCAAATAAACCAATATTGTTGTTTGTCTCCCAATTCACCTTAGTTGTCTGGTTACTTTGTAAATAAACATGAAATCTGGGTGTTTTGTAAAGTCGCCCATAAGTTAGTGTATCAGTTTACAGAATGTTATAATAACTACAACCCTTGTGTGATGTGTTTGGTGAAGCAGCAAGTGTTCAGTCACACACCAATGAAGGTTCTTTCATTTTAGATAATAAAGTATCGACGTTAATTGAACAGTTTGGAATTAAAAAAATTAATGTGAAGTTAAAATAGCTCTCTTAAAATGTTTAAAGTTTACTTGCTTCAACAAACAGAACAGCATTTGTATCTGATGTTGCAAACATTATGATGATTGTTATAACACGTGTAGCAGTTGTTGTTACAAACTATACAAGATGTAGGTATACTTTATAAAACCTTGTCTATGGCACATAGAGTCTGTATTTGTTGTTTTACCAGGGTTTATTTCTCTTGTCTGGAACACGTGGTCAATAGACAGGAACTGCTGCTGCTCACAAAGTGATTTATTGTGTAAAGTTGTTTCAAAATGGTGTGTCTCGTTCCAAGTTTGTACGGTATTGTCCGTATTGTCCCACTTTGTTCCACTTCAAGTACAACATTCTTCACACATTAGTCAACTCTATACATTCACCATCAACAAGAAGGATCAGAATCATTACAGTGTTGCCAACATCAGTATTCTTGTTTTTTGCTAAAAAAAATTGTGATTTTGCAAACATACCACGATTTCGGTTTATTTGCAAAATGACCGGGAAGTTTCCAAAACTACCGATTTCGCAAAAATCCGTAATATATATATACAGTATATATATATTGATATTTTGTGTGGTGAGCGTGTTTGAAAATACAACTTGCCAACTTAAATACACATATACACATGAAATATATTTGTTGTTTTGTTGTTGTGGTGTGTGTGTGTAAATACTCCCAACTTTAATACTTTCTAGAGAAGACGACTGTATCAAAC
>JAWZYT010005449.1:2500-35000 GCA_034508575.1 Petrolisthes manimaculis
TGGGAAGGTTGGTAGAAAAATGAGAAGACTTGATAAATTAAAGGATTAACTTAAATGTTTTATTATGAAATACGATACACACACACACTCTTTCTCTTTCTCTCCCTCACACACACACACATAAACACACACACACACTCTTTCTCTCCCTCACACACACACTCTTTCTCTCCCTCACACACACACATATAAACACACACACATAAACACACACACACATACACACACACAAACATGATGATCGAGTTAAATTGAGAGGTGTATGTGTACTTACTAGGTGTGTATGTATGTGTGTATGTATGTATTTATGTATGTATGTACGTATGATAATTGTGAGGTTGACGTTGTAAGGAGGTGTTATTAGGTACTGGTGTATGTGTGTGTGTGTGTGTGTGTGTGTGTATACTGGTGTGTGTGTACTGGTGTGTGTGTGTGTGTGTGTATGTGAGTGTATGTGTGTGTACTGGTGTGTGTGTGTGTGGGTACTGGTGTGTGTGTGTGTGTGTACTGGTGTGTGTGTGTGTGTAGGTGTGTATACTGGTGTGTGTGTGTGTGTGGTGGTGTGTGGATGGTTGGCTGTGTCGGTGTATGGATGGTTGGCTGTGTGTGTGTGTGTGTGTGTGGTGAGGTGTAAGGTCCCCACCACTCACTGACGCCTCGCCCGGGCCAAAATATAAATTACATATGTGTATTCCTCACGTGATATTTTTATAGCCAGTAGACCTAGACAGCTGGGAATAGTCTCATTGGAAAGAGGAAGAGTTTCTGCTTAGAATAAAACTAAGTATACATTTCTAGGCATTGTAGTTTAGAGAGAAAGAGTGAATGTAATAGACCGACAGAGAGAGAAATGTGTGTGTACGCGTATGTAAGAGAGAGGGATGAAAGTTACATATGTGTATTCCTCACATGATATCTTTGTAACCAGTAGTCCTAGACAGCTGGGGATAGTCTCATTGGAAAGAGGAAGAGTTTCTGCTTAGAATGAAACTAAGTATAAGTTTCTATGCATTGTAGTTTACACGTAGGTAGTGAGTGAAGTAAAGAGGTTGGTGGGAGGAATGTGTGTGTGTGTACGGTAGGTTTGTGAGCGTATACGGGGTGTGTGTGTGTGTACGGTGTCTATGTGTGTACGGTAGGGGTGTGTATATATGTATGTGTGTAAACTATGATATTTGAGTTTGTTATTGTATTATAAAGGTGTCTTCTATTTATGCCACTTGATCAACCCGGGTTGGCGGGAAAAACCCGGGTTGGCAACCTGGGTTGGTGATAAAGACCCGGGTTGTCTGGTGTAAATAGAACCCACCCACCACCAACCCGGGTTGATGTTCCTTTGTTTATAAACATTAATAAACATTTCCCTCCAATGTTATGGATTAGGGAACTCACTCAGGAAACTTGAAAGGTGCATGTGTACTTACTAGGTGTGTATGTATGTATGTATGTATGTATGTATGTAACTCCAACATGACAATTATCCCCCCTCTCATATCCATTACTCAAAATTGACATATATGGATTTTTGATATTTTTTAGTCGGTCAAAAAAATTTTGGTTTGTGGGAAAAGGAATGAGAACGTGTATGTGTGTGTGTGTGTGTACGTGTGTGTGTACGTGTGTGTGTGTACGTGTGTGTGTGTACGTGTGTGTGTGTGACTGAGAACGTGTGTGTGTGTGTGTGTGTGCGCAGAGAGAGAGAGAGAGAGAGAGAGAGAGAGAGAGAGGGGGGGGGGGGACAGGCTTTCTACCCACCCCAAGCCTGTCCCCCCCCCCCAAGCCTGTCCCCCTATTCCCGCACCCCCCAAAATTAGCTTGGAGGAATAATTATCTCCTAACACACACACACACACACACACACACAATCCCGTGATCGTGTATATAATGTCTGTATGTGTGTGTGTGTATGTGTGTCTGTATGTGTGTGTGTGTGTGTATATAATATGAACCTTTTCGAGGCTTCTGATTCCTCCTCACTACGCCACCAAACAAGTGGTGTCCCTTTATTGCCGCACCCCCCAGTCCCCCCCAAGCCTGTCCCCTTATTGCCGCACCCCCCAGTCCCCTAAAAGCCTGTCCCTTTATTGCCGCACCCCCCAGAGCCTGTCCCTTTATTGCCGCACCCCCCAGTCCCCCCCCCAAGCCTGTCCCCTTATTGCCGCACCCCCCAGTCCCCTAAAAGCCTGTCCCTTTATTGCCGCACCCCCCAGTCCCCCCCAAACAAGCTCCTTCTATATAAGTTGTGTTTCGTGGTAATATTTGAAGCACTCGCTAACCTTCAATTATCTCACTAATTACCGTTTTACACAAAATCTATAAGAGATACGTTGATGAAATTTATATGATAGATGCATCACCTATCCCTGCATATAGGGTAAAAAAATGATTGATCTAGGTATAAAACTAAGGTTGGGAGAACTAAAAATGTTAACTCATAATTTATACACACCGACAACCTCTCCCAACTCTCCTCTCGTGTGTGTGTGTGTCGGTGTGTGTGTGTGTGTGTGTCGGTGAGGGAGTAATCTAGCCGGCGATTAGTTCAGTTCACCGCCGACCATCAGTGTTAACAGAACCTCAACCAGGATTAAGTATTGGATTATTTATTTATTGAAGTGATATATTTAGTGAATTATTTATTTATTGAAGGGATATATTTAGTGAATTATTTATTTATTGAAGTGATATATTTAGTGAATTAATTACGGCTTAATTTAATTTAATTTTGGGTTTATTCGTGATATATTTATTGAATTAATTACGGCTTAATTTAATTTAATTTTGGGTTTATTCGTGATATATTTATTGAATTAATTACGGCTTAATTTAATTTAATTTTGGGTTTATTCGTGATATATTTATTGAATTAATTACGGCTTAATTTAATTTAATTTTGGGTTTATTCGTGATATATTTATTGAATTAATTATGGCTTAATTTAATTTAATTTTGGGTTTATTCGTGATATATTTATTGAATTAATTACGGCTTAATTTAATTTAATTTTGGGTTTATTCGTGATATATTTATTGAATTAATTACGGCTTAATTTAATTTAATTTTGGGTTTATTAGTGATATATTTATTGAATTAATTATGGCGTAATTTATTTAATTTTGGGTTTATTGAAGTGATATATTTATTGAATTAATTTTGGCTTAATTTAATTTGATTTTGGGTTTATTGAAGTGATATATTTATTGAATTTATTGTGGCCTAATTTAATTTTGGGTTTATTCGTGTTAAAAGTGTTTACGAATATTTCCTCTAACTAATATATATATAATTAATATATATATATATAATTACTAACTTCACTCTCCATAAAATACCGGCATTTTTACGGGTAACTTACTTAGAAAATTAGTTAAGTGAGGTATAGGGTAAAAAAAAAAATAAAAAAATAATAATAATAATAATAATAAGAGATATTTTCGTTGGCGGAAAAATGTGTTAAAATTAATATTAGGAATAATTGTATTCTATGTGGCTGAGGCTAAAGATAATGTATAGGAATGTTAAATATAATAGTTAATCCTTAAATATAACTATAGGGAATACACCTGGGAGAAAGAAATTGTTGGAATGGTGGTTAAATATATAGGTTTTTAGGAGACTAGTTTTTTTCACGAGTAAATAGAGATAAAGTGAGAAGGAAGTGAAACAGTTGCTCACATTCAGTCTCTCTTTATCTCTCGTAGTGAAAAGCTATCTCTATCTCTACTGGATTATTACTTACACTTTATTAGTTTATCTTTATTATCTTTATCTTTATTATCTATCTTTATTATCTATCTTTATTATCTTTATTATCTTTATCTTTATCTTTATCTTTATCTTTATTATATTTATCTTTATCTTTATTATCTTATCTTTATTTTTATTATCTTATCTTTATTTTTATTATCTTTATCTTTATTATCTTTATTATCTTTATTTTTATTATCTTTATAGTGTCTACAAGTGTTAATACAGTAGGTAAGGTTTTTGTGTAAACATTTAATTATTATTAAGTAAAAGCATAATCTCTTGAATAGCTATAATAATACTGATGTAAAAGAGGAATAATAATAATAACACACACACACACACAACTTAAAACAATAATACACACACACACACACACACTACTTAAAACAATAACATCATATATGAACGTGAAAACATTAGACAGTAAATTGCTTGTGTGTGTGTGTTCCAGAAATATATACTGTATATTATTTCGAATTTTTTTATAGGATAAGACTGATTATATATATACTTTATAATTAATTTTCTATATTATGTGACAATAATTATTACTGCATTATTTCGTTCGAATTTATTTGTATAGGCCTACCACCACCTCACCTATAGGCTGGTGTCATTCCAGGTGGGAGAGGTGAAGAGAGAGGTGCTACAAGAGTCCAGAGTATAGGCCTACCACCACCTAGGCCTGGCTGTTGTTGTTGTATAGGCCTACTGTAACTATTAACCAGAAGAAGGGATACCACTTGTTGGTGAGTATATAATTATATTTCATAATGTTTATCTTGTAATAATAATAATAATAATAATAATAATAATAATAATAATAATAATAATAATAATAATAATAATAATAATAATAATAATAATAATAATAATAATAATAATAATAATAATTAATAATAATAATATTCTGTTATCATTTAGTTGCTGTAATTAATCATTTAATTACTGTAATTAATCATTTAGGCATTATTAATATTAATTTGTGTGTTAAAGATGTAGTTACAGCGAATGTTAAATTAAAAACCGAAAGTCCGACTATTAAAAAATATTAACCTATGGACTGCGAAGTTATTAATTGTATTGTGAAATCGTGTGTGATATTAATAATGTAAGTTTTTTTTTTTTTTTTTTTTTTTTTTTTAAATTACATGTTTGTTCGCAGAAATGATTAACTTATGGCTGTACAATCATCACTACCACCATCATCACTACCACTACTACTACTACCATCACCACCACTACCACTACTACCATCACACACACACACACACCATCCAATTAATCAACAATAAGGTAATAATTATTCCCTTTTGTTTACACTGACAAATAAATGAATAAATAACTAAATAAATAATGAAATTAATAAATAAATAGTAATAAATATTCACACACACACACACACACACACACACACACACACACACTTACAAGACAAATAAATAATGTATTCTTTATATTTTCAGATACCTGTACAACATTGAAGAAGAGAGAGAGAGAGAGAGAGAGAGAGAGAGAGAGAGAGAGAGAGAGAGAGAGAGAGAGAGAGAGAGGCACTAGTACAAGAGGTGCCACACCTAACAGGGTTGTACCTGCCTCCAAGGGTCACTACATGGGTCACAAGAATGGTGACAAATGGGGGTGACACAGTGGAGGTGCCACATTCCCATTCCTGTCAACACCAGCGAACACACATTCCCATTCCTGTCAACACCAGCGAACACACATTCCCATTCCTGTCAACACCAGCGAACATTTGTAGTGGGTGTATCCCGGATGTGGAACATGTTTACTACACGTATCCCTAACATACGGGATATGAACACCCAAAGTGTAAAGATGGCAGCACATAAATGGAGGGGATTACAGCCCACTCCACTCCACTGTCCATTATCACTTAAAACAAACTATTTAAGTGAAGTTGAGTCCATCTGAAGTGTATAACAGTGCAGTGAAGTGTGTAGAAGTGATGTATAATTTTGTTACTATTGTTGACCTTCAAATAGGTAACACACGATAGTGTTCCTTTGGACAGTCAACAAATACTGAGGTTTAGAAAAAAAAAAAAAAAAAAAAAAAGTGAGAGAGAGAGAGAGAGAGAGAGAGAGAGAGAGAGAGAGATACATCATCACCTACACATGGAAGTCACTTGAAAAACTGGTAGCCAGACCTTGTAACCTAAATGAGGTGGAACCCCATATTAACCAGAGGACTGACTGGCTACAAGTGTGTTAGAAAACTACCACCAACACAATCACCAACAAGGATCAAGAATACAAGAATAACTACCCTGTGTGTGTGTGTGTGTGTAGATGCGTGTGTGTGTATAGATGTGTGTGTGTGTAGATGCGTGTGTGTGTATAGATGTGTATGTGTGTGTGTGTGCATAGATGTAGATGTGTGTGTGTGTGTATAGATGTGTGTGTGTAGTTTTATATATATAACTATAATATTAATAACACTAACCTATAACAATAACAATAACCAACAATAACAATAACCAACAATAACAATAACCATAACCATAACAATAACCAATAATAACAATAAACAATAATAACAATAAACAACAATAACAATAACAATAACCAACAATAACAATAACCAATAGTAACAAACAATAATAACAATAACAATAACCAACAATAATAATAACAATAACAATAACAATAATAATAACCAACAATAACAATAACCAATAGTAACAAACAATAATAATAATAACAATAACAATAACCAACAATAATAATAACAATAACTAACAATAACAATAACCAACAATAATAATAATAACAATAACAATAATAATAACCAACAATAACCAATAACAATAACAATAACCAACAATAATAATAATTAATAATAACAATAACCAATAATAACAATGACCAACAATAACAATAACCAACAATAACAATAACCAACAATAACCAACAATAACAATAACCAACAATAACAATAACCAACAATAACTAACAATAACAATAACCAACAATAACAATTAATAACAATAACCAACAATAACAATAACCAACAATAACTAACAATAACAATAACTAACAATAACAATAACCAACAATAACAATTAATAACTAATAATAATAACAATAACAATAACCAACAATAACAAATGTCAATATTTAATTCACTAATATTATTTAATATATTTTTCTATGTGCAAAAAATATCCTTGGTTCACATTACAGCCGACGTCATTAAAGTTGACGGTGTGGACGTCAATAACGGCTTGGCTTGACGGCCAGCTGAGGAATACCCTTGGTTCACATTACAGCCGACGTCATTAAACGTGACGGTGTGGACGTCAATAACGGTTTGGCTTGACGGAAACCCCATCGTAATTCGAACTGTTATGGTTTGTGTGTGTGTGTGTGTGTGTGTGTTTGTTTGTCCTGTAATTTATAACCATGCAGGATACATACATACATACACACACACTGTATATTTATTTATTTATATGCATTATTTTGTTTTATAAATTGATAATAGATAAAATAATGTTGTGTGATGATGATGATGATGATTATTATTATTAATTTGTGTATATTATGTATATATGTGTGTGTCTTATACCCCCTCAGTTCTACAGGTATATGTGTGTATATGTGTGTGTCTTATAACCCCCTCAGTTCTACAGGTATACAACCCTACTCTATTCTCAGTACACATACTGTACTGTACACTCGTGATATATAATCCCTGACTGACGAGACACACACACACCCTGCATTCGAACCCATCAGCCTCCGTATGTGTACCGAGTGTATAGTCATTATGTATTACGAGTGTACAGACAAGGAAGGATATATTGGTGTTCAGTGACAAATCTACAACAACTCACTGAAACGCACAACAACTCACTCTTCTACTAATCATTTCAATTTTTATCTTGTATGTTTTTTTTTTTTCTTCTAACAAATGCTTACTTCGTTTTTTTTTTTTTTTATATATATTCGTTTTTTTTTCTAACATGATTCGTGTGTTTTTTTATATATATTCGTGTTTTTTTTTCATTATATATTCGTGTTTTTTTTTCATTATATATTCGTGTTTTTTTTTCATTATATATTCGTGTTTTCTTTTTTCTAACTAATGATTCGTGTTTTTTTTCATTATATATTCGTGTTTTCTTTTTTCTAACTAATGATTCGTGTTTTTTTTTAATTATATATTCGTGTTTTCTTTTTTCTAACTAATGATTCGTGTTTTTTTTTCATTATATATTCGTGTTTTCTTTTTTCTAACTAATGATTCGTGTTTTTTTTTATCTATTCATGTTTTGTTTTTTTCTAACTAATGATTCGTGTTTTTTTTTATATATATATTCGTTTTTTTCTTCTAACTAATGATTCGTGTGTTTTTTTATATATATATTCGTTTTTTTCTAATAACTAATGATTCGTGTTTTTTTTTTATATATATATTCGTTTTTTTCTAATAACTAATGATTCGTGTTTTTTTTATATATATATATTCGTGTTTTTTCTACTAACTAATGATTCGTGTTTTTTTTTTATATATATTCGTGTTATTTTTATTTTTGTTTTTCTAACCAATGCTTCGTGTTTTTTTTTCATTATCTATTAATGTTTTATTATTATTATATGTATTATTATTATATATGTATACTTTTTATGTATAGTATGTATTTATATTTTTGTGCATTTTATATTTGAATATTATCGTATGTGTGTGTGTGTGTTAGTAAACCTTTTTGGAAATTCTCTCTATGTATTCCATATGTGCTCAACATTTATTTATACACACATACATTAATGTTGCTTGTTTTTTTATATATATATATATATATTTTAAACTTTTTTTTTTTTTTTTTTTTTTTTTTTTTTTTTTTTTTTTTAACCTCATGAAGTCAAAAACCAAAATATATTAACGTTCGTTTTCTTCTTTACAGATTGAGCAACGGCTAAGAAGAGGACGGTTGGTAAATATATCACCACATATACACACATAGACTGATGGGATATTAATTAAAAAATCTCCTTAGATAAGCTTATTGTTATAACTTAATAATAATAATAATAATAATAAATAATAATAACGACTTGAGTTCATTTGTAGGTCAGATTATTATAACCTTAAATATGTACAGGATCATACAGGTTGTATATTTATTATAGAATTTATGAATATAGTTTATGAATATAGGTATAGGTAGGTAGGGTAGGCTATAGGTGTTAAATTATCTTATACGTCACTCTGTATTTCCTTACAGCATGTATGGACTACGACAAGAGGCTGACACAAGCAAGAAGATGGAAACAAGAGGAAACAAGAGGAAACAAGAGGTGATTTACTTATTATAGATTGACTATATTTGATTTGGATATATGATGGTGATAATAATTAGACTGTGAATATAGGTATAGGTAGGTAGGGTATAGGTGTTAAATTATCTTATACGTCACTCTGTATTTCCTTACAGCATGTATGGACTACGACAAGAGCAACTACCCAACTACGACTACCCAAGCAAGAAGATTGAAACAAGAGGATGCAGACCACTACAGGTGATTTACTTATTATAGATTGACTGGGTATTACAGCATCAAGGCAATCTTTTGTTTACCTTCTCTTTATTTACTCAAGACATTTGTTTGGAATAGGTTGGTGTGGGAGAGACGTAATAATAATAATAATAATAATAATAATAATTAAAAAAAAAAAAAAAAAAAAAAAAAAAGGGACATTGGTTTCACGAAAATCATTGACATAAATATCGAAAGTGTAGAAATGGTTACATAACAAACAGCCTTTGAGTAACTGCTTTTTTTTTATTTAGTTAGTTTTCTCTAACGTGCAGAATGCAATCTCAAACTTTGCAGGCGTTTTTCTGGAAATAATGGTTGGTGAACTTTGATATCAATAAGCTCTGTTATTATAAACTATAGAAGGATCGCATGTATAGCATTCAAAAGCTCGTAAAAAGTTCTATAAATTCACCGTTGGGAATTTACAAAATCCATCGTTTTCGTATGGCTATTTTTTTTTTAATCGGAAAAATAACAAAAAAAAGTTTGTATAACTTTCTATTTCTCAAACTTGCGACTGTGAAAGTTTAGATATACTTTCTGTGAGTTTATTCAATTGCACAGCAAGATGATTTAATTGGGAGTGTAGAAGATAGTTTTAGTAATGATATAATTTAGGCCTAAAAAAAATCGTAACTTTAAAACCAGAAGACTGATTTTCAATTGTGAAGTACGTATCATTATTATTATTATTATCTTATACGTCACTCTGTATGCCCTTATAGCATGTATGGACTACGACAAGAGGACCCAAGCAAGAAGATGGAAACAAGAGGAAACAAGAGGAAACAAGAGGTGATTTACTTATTATAGATTGACTATATTTGATTTGGATATATGATGGTGATAATAATTAGACTGTGAATATAGGTATAGGTAGGTAGGGTATAGGTGTTAAATTATCTTATACGTCACTCTGTATTTCCTTACAGCATGTATGGACTACGACAAGAGCAACTACCCAACTACGACTACCCAAGCAAGAAGATGGAAACAAGAGGATGCAGACCACTACAGGTGATTTACTTATTATAGATTGACTGGGTATTACAGCATCAAGGCAATCTTTTGTTTACCTTCTCTTTATTTACTCAAGACATTTGTTTGGAATAGGTTGGTGTGGGAGAGACGTAATAATAATAATAATAATAATAATAATAATTAAAAAAAAAAAAAAAAAAAAAAAAAGGGACATTGGTTTCACGAAAATCATTGACATAAATATCGAAAGTGTAGAAATGGTTACATAACAAACAGCCTTTGAGTAACTGCTTTTTTTTATTTAGTTAGTTTTCTCTAACGTGCAGAATGCAATCTCAAACTTTGCAGGCGTTTTTCTGGAAATAATGGTTGGTGAACTTTGATATCAATAAGCTCTGTTATTATAAACTATAGAAGGATCGCATGTATAGCATTCAAAAGCTCGTAAAAAGTTCTATAAATTCACCGTTGGGAATTTACAAAATCCATCGTTTTCGTATGGCTATTTTTTTTTTAATCGGAAAAATAACAAAAAAAAGTTTGTATAACTTTCTATTTCTCAAACTTGCGACTGTGAAAGTTTAGATATACTTTCTGTGAGTTTATTCAATTGCACAGCAAGATGATTTAATTGGGAGTGTAGAAGATAGTTTTAGTAATGATATAATTTAGGCCTAAAAAAAATCGTAACTTTAAAACCAGAAGACTGATTTTCAATTGTGAAGTACGTATCATTATTATTATTATTATCTTATACGTCACTCTGTATGCCCTTATAGCATGTATGGACTACGACAAGAGGACCCAAGCAAGAAGATGGAAACAAGAGGAAACAAGAGGAAACAAGAGGTGATTTACTTATTATAGATTGACTATATTTGATTTGGATATATGATGGTGATAATAATTAGACTGTGAATATAGGTATAGGTAGGTAGGGTATAGGTGTTAAATTATCTTATACGTCACTCTGTATTTCCTTACAGCATGTATGGACTACGACAAGAGGACCCAAGCAAGAAGATGGAAACAAGAGGAAACAAGAGGAAACAAGAGGTGATTTACTTATTATAGATTGACTATATTTGATTTGGATATATGATGGTGATAATAATTAGACTGTGAATATAGGTATAGGTAGGTAGGGTATAGGTGTTAAATTATCTTATACGTCACTCTGTATTTCCTTACAGCATGTATGGACTACGACAAGAGCAACTACCCAACTACGACTACCCAAGCAAGAAGATGGAAACAAGAGGATGCAGACCACTACAGGTGATTTACTTATTATAGATTGACTGGGTATTACAGCATCAAGGCAATCTTTTGTTTACCTTCTCTTTATTTACTCAAGACATTTGTTTGGAATAGGTTGGTGTGGGAGAGACGTAATAATAATAATAATAATAATAATAATTAAAAAAAAAAAAAAAAAAAAAAAAAGGGACATTGGTTTCACGAAAATCATTGACATAAATATCGAAAGTGTAGAAATGGTTACATAACAAACAGCCTTTGAGTAACTGCTTTTTTTTATTTAGTTAGTTTTCTCTAACGTGCAGAATGCAATCTCAAACTTTGCAGGCGTTTTTCTGGAAATAATGGTTGGTGAACTTTGATATCAATAAGCTCTGTTATTATAAACTATAGAAGGATCGCATGTATAGCATTCAAAAGCTCGTAAAAAGTTCTATAAATTCACCGTTGGGAATTTACAAAATCCATCGTTTTCGTATGGCTATTTTTTTTTTAATCGGAAAAATAACAAAAAAAAGTTTGTATAACTTTCTATTTCTCAAACTTGCGACTGTGAAAGTTTAGATATACTTTCTGTGAGTTTATTCAATTGCACAGCAAGATGATTTAATTGGGAGTGTAGAAGATAGTTTTAGTAATGATATAATTTAGGCCTAAAAAAAATCGTAACTTTAAAACCAGAAGACTGATTTTCAATTGTGAAGTACGTATCATTATTATTATTATTATCTTATACGTCACTCTGTATGCCCTTATAGCATGTATGGACTACGACAAGAGGACCCAAGCAAGAAGATGGAAACAAGAGGAAACAAGAGGAAACAAGAGGTGATTTACTTATTATAGATTGACTATATTTGATTTGGATATATGATGGTGATAATAATTAGACTGTGAATATAGGTATAGGTAGGTAGGGTATAGGTGTTAAATTATCTTATACGTCACTCTGTATTTCCTTACAGCATGTATGGACTACGACAAGAGCAACTACCCAACTACGACTACCCAAGCAAGAAGATGGAAACAAGAGGATGCAGACCACTACAGGTGATTTACTTATTATAGATTGACTGGGTATTACAGCATCAAGGCAATCTTTTGTTTACCTTCTCTTTATTTACTCAAGACATTTGTTTGGAATAGGTTGGTGTGGGAGAGACGTAATAATAATAATAATAATAATAATAATAATTAAAAAAAAAAAAAAAAAAAAAAAAAAAGGGACATTGGTTTCACGAAAATCATTGACATAAATATCGAAAGTGTAGAAATGGTTACATAACAAACAGCCTTTGAGTAACTGCTTTTTTTTATTTAGTTAGTTTTCTCTAACGTGCAGAATGCAATCTCAAACTTTGCAGGCGTTTTTCTGGAAATAATGGTTGGTGAACTTTGATATCAATAAGCTCTGTTATTATAAACTATAGAAGGATCGCATGTATAGCATTCAAAAGCTCGTAAAAAGTTCTATAAATTCACCGTTGGGAATTTACAAAATCCATCGTTTTCGTATGGCTATTTTTTTTTAATCGGAAAAATAACAAAAAAAAGTTTGTATAACTTTCTATTTCTCAAACTTGCGACTGTGAAAGTTTAGATATACTTTCTGTGAGTTTATTCAATTGCACAGCAAGATGATTTAATTGGGAGTGTAGAAGATAGTTTTAGTAATGATATAATTTAGGCCTAAAAAAAATCGTAACTTTAAAACCAGAAGACTGATTTTCAATTGTGAAGTACGTATCATTATTATTATTATTATCTTATACGTCACTCTGTATGCCCTTATAGCATGTATGGACTACGACAAGAGGACCCAAGCAAGAAGATGGAAACAAGAGGAAACAAGAGGAAACAAGAGGTGATTTACTTATTATAGATTGACTATATTTGATTTGGATATATGATGGTGATAATAATTAGACTGTGAATATAGGTATAGGTAGGTAGGGTATAGGTGTTAAATTATCTTATACGTCACTCTGTATTTCCTTACAGCATGTATGGACTACGACAAGAGCAACTACCCAACTACGACTACCCAAGCAAGAAGATTGAAACAAAAGGATGCAGACCACTACAGGTGATTTACTTATTATAGATTGACTGGGTATTACAGCATCAAGGCAATCTTTTGTTTACCTTCTCTTTATTTACTCAAGACATTTGTTTGGAATAGGTTGGTGTGGGAGAGACGTAATAATAATAATAATAATAATAATAATAATTAAAAAAAAAAAAAAAAAAAAAAAAAGGTACATTGGTTTCTCGAAAATCATTGACATAAATATCGAAAGTGTAGAAATGGTTACATAACAAACAGCCTTTGAGTAACTGCTTTTTTTTATTTAGTTAGTTTTCTCTAACGTGCAGAATGCAATCTCAAACTTTGCAGGCGTTTTTCTGGAAATAATGGTTGGTGAACTTTGATATCAATAAGCTCTGTTATTATAAACTATAGAAGGATCGCATGTATAGCATTCAAAAGCTCGTAAAAAGTTCTATAAATTCACCATTGGGAATTTACAAAATCCATCGTTTTCGCATGGCTATTTTTTTTTTAATCGGAAAAATAACAAAAAAAAGTTTGTATAACTTTCTATTTCTCAAACTTGCGACTGTGAAAGTTTAGATATACTTTCTGTGAGTTTATTCAATTGCACAGCAAGATGATTTAATTGGGAGTGTAGAAGATAGTTTTAGTAATGATATAATTTAGGCCTAAAAAAAATCGTAACTTTAAAACCAGAAGACTGATTTTCAATTGTGAAGTACGTATCATTATTATTATTATTATCTTATACGTCACTCTGTATGCCCTTATAGCATGTATGGACTACGACAAGAGGACCCAAGCAAGAAGATGGAAACAAGAGGAAACAAGAGGAAACAAGAGGTGATTTACTTATTATAGATTGACTATATTTGATTTGGATATATGATGGTGATAATAATTAGACTGTGAATATAGGTATAGGTAGGTAGGGTATAGGTGTTAAATGATCTTATACGTCACTCTGTATTTCCTTACAGCATGTATGGACTACGACAAGAGCAACTACCCAACTACGACTACCCAAGCAAGAAGATTGAAACAAGAGGATGCAGACCACTACAGGTGATTTACTTATTATAGATTGACTGGGTATTACAGCATCAAGGCAATCTTTTGTTTACCTTCTCTTTATTTACTCAAGACATTTGTTTGGAATAGGTTGGTGTGGGAGAGACGTAATAATAATAATAATAATAATAATAATAATAATAATTAAAAAAAAAAAAAAAAAAAAAAAAAAGGGACATTGGTTTCACGAAAATCATTGACATAAATATCGAAAGTGTAGAAATGGTTACATAACAAACAGCCTTTGAGTAACTGCTTTTTTTTATTTAGTTAGTTTTCTCTAACGTGCAGAATGCAATCTCAAACTTTGCAGGCGTTTTTCTGGAAATAATGGTTGGTGAACTTTGATATCAATAAGCTCTGTTATTATAAACTATAGAAGGATCGCATGTATAGCATTCAAAAGCTCGTAAAAAGTTCTATAAATTCACCATTGGGAATTTACAAAATCCATCGTTTTCGTATGGCTATTTTTTTTTTAATCGGAAAAATAACAAAAAAAAGTTTGTATAACTTTCTATTTCTCAAACTTGCGACTGTGAAAGTTTAGATATACTTTCTGTGAGTTTATTCAATTGCACAGCAAGATGATTTAATTGGGAGTGTAGAAGATAGTTTTAGTAATGATATAATTTAGGCCTAAAAAAAATCGTAACTTTAAAACCAGAAGACTGATTTTCAATTGTGAAGTACGTATCATTATTATTATTATTATCTTATACGTCACTCTGTATGCCCTTATAGCATGTATGGACTACGACAAGAGGACCCAAGCAAGAAGATGGAAACAAGAGGAAACAAGAGGAAACAAGAGGTGATTTACTTATTATAGATTGACTATATTTGATTTGGATATATGATGGTGATAATAATTAGACTGTGAATATAGGTATAGGTAGGTAGGGTATAGGTGTTAAATTATCTTATACGTCACTCTGTATTTCCTTACAGCATGTATGGACTACGACAAGAGGCTGACACAAGCAAGAAGATGGAAACAAGAGGAAACAAGAGGTGATTTACTTATTATAGATTGACTATATTTGATTTGGATATATGATGGTGATAATAATTAGACTGTGAATATAGGTATAGGTAGGTAGGGTATAGGTGTTAAATTATCTTATACGTCACTCTGTATTTCCTTACAGCATGTATGGACTTCGACAAGAGCAACTACCCAACTACGACTACCCAAGCAAGAAGATGGAAACAAGAGGATGCAGACCACTACAGGTGATTTACTTATTATAGATTGACTGGGTATTACAGCATCAAGGCAATCTTTTGTTTACCTTCTCTTTATTTACTCAAGACATTTGTTTGGAATAGGTTGGTGTGGGAGAGACGTAATAATAATAATAATAATAATAATAATAATAATTAAAAAAAAAAAAAAAAAAAAAAAAAGGGACATTGGTTTCACGAAAATCATTGACATAAATATCGAAAGTGTAGAAATGGTTACATAACAAACAGCCTTTGAGTAACTGCTTTTTTTTATTTAGTTAGTTTTCTCTAACGTGCAGAATGCAATCTCAAACTTTGCAGGCGTTTTTCTGGAAATAATGGTTGGTGAACTTTGATATCAATAAGCTCTGTTATTATAAACTATAGAAGGATCGCATGTATAGCATTCAAAAGCTCGTAAAAAGTTCTATAAATTCACCGTTGGGAATTTACAAAATCCATCGTTTTCGTATGGCTATTTTTTTTTTAATCGGAAAAATAACAAAAAAAAGTTTGTATAACTTTCTATTTCTCAAACTTGCGACTGTGAAAGTTTAGATATACTTTCTGTGAGTTTATTCAATTGCACAGCAAGATGATTTAATTGGGAGTGTAGAAGATAGTTTTAGTAATGATATAATTTAGGCCTAAAAAAAATCGTAACTTTAAAACCAGAAGACTGATTTTCAATTGTGAAGTACGTATCATTATTATTATTATTATCTTATACGTCACTCTGTATGCCCTTATAGCATGTATGGACTACGACAAGAGGACCCAAGCAAGAAGATGGAAACAAGAGGAAACAAGAGGAAACAAGAGGTGATTTACTTATTATAGATTGACTATATTTGATTTGGATATATGATGGTGATAATAATTAGACTGTGAATATAGGTATAGGTAGGTAGGGTATAGGTGTTAAATTATCTTATACGTCACTCTGTATTTCCTTACAGCATGTATGGACTACGACAAGAGCAACTACCCAACTACGACTACCCAAGCAAGAAGATGGAAACAAGAGGATGCAGACCACTACAGGTGATTTACTTATTATAGATTGACTGGGTATTACAGCATCAAGGCAATCTTTTGTTTACCTTCTCTTTATTTACTCAAGACATTTGTTTGGAATAGGTTGGTGTGGGAGAGACGTAATAATAATAATAATAATAATAATAATAATTAAAAAAAAAAAAAAAAAAAAAAAAAAGGGACATTGGTTTCACGAAAATCATTGACATAAATATCGAAAGTGTAGAAATGGTTACATAACAAACAGCCTTTGAGTAACTGCTTTTTTTTATTTAGTTAGTTTTCTCTAACGTGCAGAATGCAATCTCAAACTTTGCAGGCGTTTTTCTGGAAATAATGGTTGGTGAACTTTGATATCAATAAGCTCTGTTATTATAAACTATAGAAGGATCGCATGTATAGCATTCAAAAGCTCGTAAAAAGTTCTATAAATTCACCGTTGGGAATTTACAAAATCCATCGTTTTCGTATGGCTATTTTTTTTTTAATCGGAAAAATAACAAAAAAAAGTTTGTATAACTTTCTATTTCTCAAACTTGCGACTGTGAAAGTTTAGATATACTTTCTGTGAGTTTATTCAATTGCACAGCAAGATGATTTAATTGGGAGTGTAGAAGATAGTTTTAGTAATGATATAATTTAGGCCTAAAAAAAATCGTAACTTTAAAACCAGAAGACTGATTTTCAATTGTGAAGTACGTATCATTATTATTATTATTATCTTATACGTCACTCTGTATGCCCTTATAGCATGTATGGACTACGACAAGAGGACCCAAGCAAGAAGATGGAAACAAGAGGAAACAAGAGGAAACAAGAGGTGATTTACTTATTATAGATTGACTATATTTGATTTGGATATATGATGGTGATAATAATTAGACTGTGAATATAGGTATAGGTAGGTAGGGTATAGGTGTTAAATTATCTTATACGTCACTCTGTATTTCCTTACAGCATGTATGGACTACGACAAGAGCAACTACCCAACTACGACTACCCAAGCAAGAAGATGGAAACAAGAGGATGCAGACCACTACAGGTGATTTACTTATTATAGATTGACTGGGTATTACAGCATCAAGGCAATCTTTTGTTTACCTTCTCTTTATTTACTCAAGACATTTGTTTGGAATAGGTTGGTGTGGGAGAGACGTAATAATAATAATAATAATAATAATAATAATTAAAAAAAAAAAAAAAAAAAAAAAAAAGGGACATTGGTTTCACGAAAATCATTGACATAAATATCGAAAGTGTAGAAATGGTTACATAACAAACAGCCTTTGAGTAACTGCTTTTTTTTATTTAGTTAGTTTTCTCTAACGTGCAGAATGCAATCTCAAAGTTTGCAGGCGTTTTTCTGGAAATAATGGTTGGTGAACTTTGATATCAATAAGCTCTGTTATTATAAACTATAGAAGGATCGCATGTATAGCATTCAAAAGCTCGTAAAAAGTTCTATAAATTCACCGTTGGGAATTTACAAAATCCATCGTTTTCGTATGGCTATTTTTTTTTTAATCGGAAAAATAACAAAAAAAAGTTTGTATAACTTTCTATTTCTCAAACTTGCGACTGTGAAAGTTTAGATATACTTTCTGTGAGTTTATTCAATTGCACAGCAAGATGATTTAATTGGGAGTGTAGAAGATAGTTTTAGTAATGATATAATTTAGGCCTAAAAAAAATCGTAACTTTAAAACCAGAAGAGTGATTTTCAATTGTGAAGTACGTATCATTATTATTATTATTATCTTATACGTCACTCTGTATGCCCTTATAGCATGTATGGACTACGACAAGAGGACCCAAGCAAGAAGATGGAAACAAGAGGAAACAAGAGGAAACAAGAGGTGATTTACTTATTATAGATTGACTATATTTGATTTGGATATATGATGGTGATAATAATTAGACTGTGAATATAGGTATAGGTAGGTAGGGTATAGGTGTTAAATTATCTTATACGTCACTCTGTATTTCCTTACAGCATGTATGGACTACGACAAGAGCAACTACCCAACTACGACTACCCAAGCAAGAAGATGGAAACAAGAGGATGCAGACCACTACAGGTGATTTACTTATTATATCTATAGGTGTGACGCCTCCCCCCCCCCTCCCCGGGACCTCCCCCCAAAGGGGTGGCCACGGCAGAAAAGTCTCCAGTCTTCCCTGTTCCAACACTCCCTCCTTACTCCCTACTCCCTCTCATGTTACTCTCCTTTACATACTCCCTCCTTACTCCCTACTCCCTCTCATGTTACTCTCCTTTACATACTCCCTCCTTACTCCCTCCTCCCTCTCATGTTACTCTCCTTTACATACTCCCTCCTTACTTACTGGATATTATGATGATGGTGATAATAATGAGACGGTGAATATAGAATTAGGGAGAGAGAGAGAGAGAGAGAGAGAGAGAGAGAGAGAGAGAGAGATTAAGGCAGAGTGAGGCATGATTTGTTATTATTATTATCTTATACGTCACTCTGTATTTCCTTATAGCATGTATGGACTTCAACAAGAGGATGACACAAGCAAGAAGATGGAAACAAGAGGAAACAAGAGGTGATTTATTTATTATAGATTGACTATATTATTTTATTTGGATAATTATATGATGGTGATAATAATTAGACAGTGAATATAGAATTAGGTATAGAATTAGGTACTATGGGTATCTCAAACCATTTACTGTCTAATGTTTTCACGTTCACATATGATATTATTGTTTTAATTAAATATATAGTGTGTAGCTACTTGTAGTAAATTAAAAGATGATAGTTAACCTATTTATTGTAAAGTTTATCATCTAGCTAAGGAACAGAGGGATGGAAGCTGTCAAAATCTTACCTGAGTTACCCCTATATGGAGGATTATATTTGACCACGACTGTAGGTAGGGTATAGGTATAGGTAGGTAGGGTATAGGTAGGTAGGGTATAGGTGTTAAATTATCTTATATGTCACTCTGTATTTCCTTACAGCATGTATGGACTACGACAAGAGCAACTACCCAACTACGACTACCCAAGCAAGAAGATGGAAACAAGAGGATGCAGACCACTACAGGTGATTTACTTATTATATCTATAGGTGTGACGCCTCGCTTGGGGATAGGTAACCCGGTTTGGGGGGGTTAAGGGGGTTAGGGGAGTGCAGGAATAGGGGACAGGCTTTCTACCCCACCACCCCCACCCACCCCCAAGCCTGTCCCCTACTCCCGTACCCCCTAAAAATAAGTGTGTATGTATGTTTGTTATTATATTTGTTGTAAAATTAATGCATCAACTAATTATATTTTTCTTTTGATGTGTATTTGCTGCTGCTGCCACTACTACTACTACTACTACTACTACTACTACTACTACTACCACCACTACCTCCACCACCACTACTACCACAACTACCACCACTACCACCACTACTACAGCTACTACTACAGCTACTACTACAGCTACTACTACTACTACAACTACTACAACTATAGGGTGTGTATATATACTCTTTGTACATAATAATAATAATACCAAAACTTTATATTTGCAGGTAAAATTCGCTAAACAAAATATTTGGTAATTAATTAAAATTATTTTATTTACAGCCTAATTTTTTTACAGCATATTTTTTTTTACAGCATATATATATATATATATTTTTTTTTTACAGCATATTTTTTTTTTTATTATTTACAGCATTTTTTTTTTTTTTTTTTTACAGCATATATATATATTTTTTTTTTACAGCATATATTTTTTTTTCTTATTTACAGCATAATTTTTTTTCTTTTATTTACAGCATTTTGTTTTATTATTATTTACAGCATAATATATTTAAATGTTTTTTTTAACAGCATAATTAATTTTAACCTTTTTCTAATTTTTACAGGAAATAATTCAAAATAATTTCCCTTCCAGAAATAACAATAACAAATAATAACAATAATAACAATAATAACACTAACTAAAAACACTAACAATACTAACTAATAATAATAATAATAATAATAATAATAATAATAATAATAACCATAATATTAATACCAATTATTCTCCAAACACACACACACACACACACACACACACACACACACAACTAACCTGGAAAGATAACAGAGTTACAAGGAGTTACAAGGAAAAGAAGTACCCTAGAAGACCTTACGATCCATACAAAGAGGGTACCTGTGGGTTTAGTTGTGCAAGTTTGTGACCGTCCTTGAATGTGTCAGAGGTACCAATTATACCATATACCAGGATGCCCCCAGCCCCACCAGCCCGCCCCCACCCCCACCCCCACCCCCACCATTGTCAATATTATCAATAACCCTTAGTATATTATTGTCTGTTTGTTTTTGTTTTTTGTGTTTTTTCTTGTTTTTTTATCTTTGTACCAACCATATTAAAAATTTTATAGTGTAATTTGCTATCTTTAATAAACTGTTTATTATTATTATTATTACATACATACACACACACACATATACATACACACATATACATACACACACACACACGCATACATACATACATACACACACACACACACAGGGTCCATATTAATAAAATGTAATTAATTGTTTCTTTGAAGTTTAATTAAATTATTTCCCCAAATTAAATTATATAAAAATAAAATTGTAAAAAATAAAAAATAAAATAAAAATAAACTAAAATTTACTGACATGGTTACTTTAATTAATATCCTTATGTATGTATGTATGTATGTATGTATGTATGTACAGTATGTATGTGTGTATGTATGTACAGTATAAATCTGAAATGAAAAATATAATAACTGAAAATAAATGAATATATTATATAAAATAAAATAAATATAAATTATAGAATTCTAATATAAAAAAAAAAAAAAAATTAAAACTAAAAAAAAAAAAAAAAAAAAAAAAAAAAGATTTCATTTTGGATCACATTTTGACCCACTAAATATATATATATTTTAACCAAACTTTATGTGAAGGTAGAGTTTATTAATTGACACATAATCCCGTTTTCACTTTTGATTTATAACTAAAACATTTTGACTTATGAGCGTTTTTTTGGATAAAAATTTCAACTCAAAAAAACGTTTATAACTTGGAAAATATAAACAATAGAATAAATCTGAAAAATGTAATTTTGCCTAATGTTATATTCTCCCTTCTCACCAAATTTCATCAAAATCCATATATATTTACCCACTCAAAATTAGACTCAAAATTTGACTCCAAATTTTGGATATAAATTTGCATATATCTCGAAAACGGTGAATCTGAGAGCAAAACGGGGCAAATTTCTCCCCCCCCCTTGGTCCCACACCCCTCCTCAAAATTATCCCCCCTCTCATATCCATTACTCAAAATTAACATATATGGATTTTTGAAATTTTTTAGTCGGTCAAAACATACATACACACACACACACACACATACACACACACACTTTCTCAGTCCTTTTCGAGAAACCAAAATTTTGACAGACTCAAAATGTTAAAAATCCACTCAAAATTTAACTCAAAATTTTGGATACAAATTTGCATATATTTCGAAAACGGTGAATCTGAGAGCAAAACGGGGCAAATTCCCCCCCCCCCCTTGGAGAAACACCCCCCCTCAAAATTATCCCCCTTCTCATATCCATTACTCAAAATTAACATATATGGATTTTTAACATTTTGAGTCGGTCAAATTTTGGTTTCTCGAAAAGGACTGAGAACGAGTGTGTGTGTATGTGTGTGTGTATCTGTGTACGTGTGTGTGTGTGTGTGTACGTGTGTGTGTGTATGTATGTATGTATGTATACTGTAAGGCCGTACAAACTATACCACACGTGTTAAGAGTGTATGGGAATAGGGGACAGGCTTGGGGGTGTGTGGGAATAGGGGACAGGCTTGGGGGGGTGCGGGAATAGGGGACAGGTTTTCTACCCCCCACCCCAAGCCTGTCCCCCTACTCCCGCACCCCCCAAACCCCCCCAAAGCCTGTCCCCTATTCTCCTCCCAACGTTAACCTCACATTTATCTGTGTCGTGTTTACATTATCGTATTTAATAATAAAAACATTTAAGTTATTCCTTTAATTTATCAAGTCTTCTCATTTTTCTACCAACCTTCCCATCCTTCTTCATCCCTTCCCATCCTCTATCCATCCCTTCCCATCCTCTATCCATCCCTTCCCATTCTCCTAGCCTAAGGAGAATAGGAAGGTTAGGAAGGAGAATAGGAAAAGAGATAGACTTAATTAGATTTACGTAAATTTCACATTCACCTGTTTACCAAATTATAAATAAACGAGACATATACGAGTGTGTAAACTCTGATATTTGTGTTTATTATTATATTATAAGGTTATATAAACTATATAACACCTATAGGACTCGTAATGAGCTAATAATAACAGTAACATAATAATCATTCCGTTTCAGCCAATCAGCGATCATGTTCAAGTATTGATTTTTTGAGGTGGACCAATCAGAGTGACGGATTAAAGTACACCGCTTAATATGAACTGTTATTATTATGGAAAAGGACTGAGAACGAGTGTGTGTGTGTGTGTGTGTGTGCTGGTGTGTGTGCTGGTGTGTGTGTATGTGAGTGTGTGTGTGTGTACTGGTGTGTGTATGTGAGTGTATGTGTGTGTACTGGTGAGTGTGTGTGTGTGTGTGTAGTGGCAGGAAGGATGTGTGTGGTGTGATACATTGTGGTGTGGTGGAGAGAGGTGAGGTGTGTGTATGTGTGTGTGTGTGTGTGTACTGTGTGTGTGTGTGTGTGGTAAGGTGTAAGGTCCCCACCACTCAGTGACGCCTCGCCCGGGCCAAAAAATAAATTACATATGTGTATTCCTCACGTGATATCTTTGTAGCCAGTAGACCTAGACAGCTGGGAATAGTCTCATTGGAAAGAGGAAGAGTTTCTGCTTAGAATGAAACTAAGTATAAGTTTCTAGGCATTGTAGTTTACACGTAGGCAGTGATTGAAGTAAAGAGGTTGGTGGGAGAAATGTGTGTATGTACGGTAGGGCTGTGTGCGTGTACGGGGTGTGTGTGTGTACGGTGTCTGTGTGTGTGTGTGTACGGTAGGATTGTGTGCGTGTACGGTAGGTTTGTGTGCGTGTACGGTGTGTGTGTGTATATGTGTGTATGTGCGTGTGTATGTATGAGTGTATGTGTGTGTGTGCGTGTGTGCGTATGTGCGTGTGTATGTATGTGTGTGTGTATGTATGTGTGGGTGTATGTGTATGTGTGTGTGTATGCGTGTGTATATGTGTGCGTGTGCGCGTGTATGTGTGTGTATGTATGTATGTGTATGTGTGTGTGTCTGTGTGTGTACGGTAGGGGTGTGTATGTATGTATATGTATGTAAGTGTGTATGTATGTATGTGCGTGTGTATGTGTGTATGTATGTGTGTATGTGCGTGTGTATGTGTGTATGTTTGTGTGTATGTATGTATGTGTGCATGTGTATGTGTGTGTATGTGTGTGTATGCGTGTGTGTGTGTATGTGCGTGTGTGCGTGTGTATGTATGTGTGTATGTGTGCGTGTATGTATGTGTGTAAGTGTGCATGTGTATGTGTGCGTGTGTGTATGTTTGTGTATGTGTGTGTGTATGTATGTGTATGTGTGTGTGTATGCGTGTGTGTGTATGCGTGTGTGCGTGTGTGTGTGTATGTGTATGTGTGCGTATGTGCGTATGTATGTGAGCGCGCGTCTGTGCGTGACAGCGAGTGAGAGAGAGAGAGAGAGAGAGAGAATGTGTGTGCGTATGTATGTGTGTGTGTGTGTAGGAAAAGTGACGTCATAATCCGCTATCCAACTCTCTCTCTCCCTCCCTCCCTCCCTCTCTTTCTCTCTATCTCCTTCTCTTTCTCTCTATCTCCTTCTCTTTCTCTCTATCTCCTTCTCTTTCTCTCTATCTCCTTCTCTTTCTCTCTATCTCCTTCTCTTTCTCTCTATCTCCTTCTCTTTCTCTCTATCTCCTTCTCTCTCTCTCTATCTCCATCACTCTCTCTCTATCTCACTCTCTTTCTCTCTATCTCCTTCTCTTTCTCTCTATCTCCTTCTCTTTCTCTCTATCTCACTCTCTCTCTCTATCTCACTCTCTTTCTCTCTATCTCACTCTCTCTCTCTCTATCTCACTCTCTCTCTCTATCTCACTCTCTCTCTCTCTATCTCACTCTCTCTCTCTCTCTATCTCACTCTCTCTCTCTCTATCTCTATCGAGTCAACCGTAAACTGAACAGAAAACGAAGATTTCAAATATAATTGGATTTTAAAATAGTCATCCATTAAAAACAATCATAGAAAACGGGAAGATTTTCTAGAAAATGGGACGGGGTTAGAAAATGTTAGAAAAAAAGAATAAACCTCACGCTACGATTCCTCAAACTCGGTTGACTTAGGTTTAATTAAATATATTAAAACATTACTTAATCGCTATTTTTTTGCGATGGGAAACGAGCCTAGAAATATATTTACTTTATTAAATTATAATTATTGGCGTACGAGTAATATTGAGTGAGTAATTTAAATAAATGTATAAACAAAGTCAATATCTACACATTCGAACATATAACCTCATTCATTACCAGATCAAAATCAGAATTGGTTATGATATGATGTGGTTAGGATGTGGTTAGGATGTTGAATATCTCGATAAATAACGAGTTAAATGCAGTTTTTAGTGTCTGGAAAATTGTAGTTTAGTAAATAACCGTTCATTTAAGACTATCTCAGTGAATTAACATCGTAATTTTTATATTAAAGGGGAAAAACTGATGTTTATTTATAGGGTTCATTTGCCAAGGCGATCTGGCAATGTTGCAGCAGGTCCGTTATTGCCATTCTACTTACGTAATGGCTACCTGTGGTCTTAACCCTTTGACAAGGCGTTCATTACGACCTCGTTAATCAATAATTACACCCTTAGGTAAGTTCATTATATTTTTTATGGGTAGATAATAGATTAATCTGGCCACGTGACCCACCGTGGCCACTGATAGATAACAAATAGACGAGAAAATAGATAGATAAACAAGGCCATTTTGGACCAACTTTAAATATGGCGTCTGTGTGTTTAACCCTTCTCCTACCTTCACTAAATATCGTAATAATTTAAATATTAGAAGCTCAGGTAAGTCGATACAGCTATGAGGTATAGTTTATATCAAGGTCTATATATATATCTATCGCTATATTACCCTTTGGGAACCAAGCAAATAATAATATAGCAGAAAATAGATAGATAAGCTATTTTTTTTTTTCGTCCGTGTGAAATTTTAGGATTAATCTCGTAAGAAATTTATATTATTATTATTTATTTAGAAGCTCAGGTAAGCCTATATTATTCTGAGATTATAGTTTATTTATATATCTATCGTTATATCACATTGTGGGTAGCGTGGGAATAATAATATAGGCAATAAAATCGATATATATAAAAAAGTTGTCGTCAGCTTATTTAAATTACATGGAGGTACTAAGGAGACGGCATGACGACTCAGCGTTGCCAGATGTGCGATAATTAGCGCAAAATACGATAATTTGGCCCTCGGTGTGATATACGATAGCATGCATGAAATAAATCAGATAATGCGATAATTTTAGAAAATGTGTGATAATTATATCGGCAAAAAAATAGGATAATGTTTAATAAATTGGTTATTAGGGTAAGAAGGAATCTGCTGATAATTTTTATATACATGGAGGAACGATAAAATGATCATTCAATTCGTAAGTATTATTGTACCTACTCAAATTTATTGGTATATAATTATTATATAATGTACTCTGTAGGTAGGCCTATACTATATATAGTAATATTAATAAGGGAGAATAAATGAAATCACTAAAGAACTTACTTATATAATAGTGAATAAATAAGGAATTGCCGAACAAAAGGTAGAATTTTCACCATCGTCACGTGTTATTGTTTGTGTGTGTGTGTGTGTGTGTGTGTCACGTGTTATTGTGTGTGTGTGTGTGTGTGTGTCCAGTCGATGCCACATGGGTTTGTTTTGGTTTGTTAAGCTCGCAAACGAAAGAATGTTTGTCGTGTAAATGCCTTATGGGTGAATTATTTAATGAATTTGTTAAGTAATCTATACAGTGATCATTATTATTATTAGTAGTAGTATTAGTAGTAGTAATAGTAATAGTAGTAAATGCCTTATGGGTGAATTATTTAATGAATTTGGTGAGTAATCAATACAGTGATTATTATTATTATTATTATTAAATGCCTTATGGGTGAATTATTTAATGAATTTGTTGAGTAATCTATACAGTGATTATTATTATTATTATTAAATGCCTTATGGGTGAATTATTTAATGAATTTGGTGAGTAATCTATACAGTGATTATTATTATTATTATTAAATGCCTTATGGGTGAATTATTTAATGAATTTGGTGAGTAATCTATACAGTGATTATTATTATTATTATTAAATGCCTTATGGGTGAATTATTTAATGAATTTGGTGAGTAATCTATACAGTGATTATTATTATTATTATTAAATGCCTTATGGGTGAATTATTTAATGAATTTGGTGAGTAATCTATACAGTGATCATTATTATTATTATTAAATGCCTTATGGGTGAATTATTTAATGAATTTGGTGAGTAATCTATACAGTGATCATTATTATCTAACTGTTGGATAGATATTGTGAATGTGGATATTCGCCTTTTGCAAAATAATGAAGCCTTAAAATTTTGGTTGGTTGGGGAGCTAACAAACCAATGCCACTGTGGAATCAAGCCTTTATCACTAGAAGTAACTTTTTTATCACATTTGCATCGACTTATCTCTCTTTTTTGTTCCTCTTTCTTCCTCTGTAGTGACTCGGGGTTATCCTTGTACTCAACACTAATGTAAATCACTTACAGTTATTTATAGGAATGAGTTTCTGTTTATTTGTTTTATTAAGAGCTCAGTTCACCTTCCTCTTCCAAGTGTTCCTGGACGATAGTTTAATATATGGTATTAATATTTATTTGCATTGCAGGTGTGTGTGTGTGTGTGTGTTGGTGTGCCAGGACTTTTGGGAGCAGGTGTGTAATGGCAGGGGTTGACTCATTTACCCCTGTAGTAGCTGTGTCATGGCAGGGTTACCTCTACCCCTGTAATGGCAGGGGTTGACTCTTCTAACAGGGTTCACCAGGGTATATACAGTGAGTCTAAGGCTGCTTTCACACCAGCGGGTTTGATGTGCGTTCGGGAACGCGTTAGATTTTTGTAGCCGCGTTGGACACACGTTTGCTACGCGTCCACGTTTCAATATTGACAGTCCCCCCCCCCCCCCCCTGCTTTCCCACCAAGTTCATTAATATTAGTTCATTAATTATATTAGGCTACATGATGTATACATACATGTACAGTCTGGGGCAGAAGTCTTGTTGCTTCAACTGCTTCACTGAGACCTACAGTGTTCATTAACTTGAGAAATACACACATACATTTTCTACACCTAATAATGTTGAGTCTATGAACATCATGTGCCTCAGTGAAGCAAGTGAGGCAACAACACTTTTGCTGCTCACTGACTCTACCTTATAACAATTATTATGCTGAAATATATATGCATATTTACTATCAATGACTATACAGTATATCATACTTGAATGTATTACACACCAAAAATACTTGTTGCCAGTGTACTGAACACATAATGTAGTAGCAACAAGTGTTATCCATCCATCTGTGTGTAAGGTTTGAACAGAACTAACAGAGTCACCACACCTGAGAGAGGTAGTTAACGACCGTTGTGTCTGTCTGTACACGTGGTATCTAGACACTGGTGTGTCAGCTGTCATTGTTACCAGTAGTCAGTAACGACGTGTGTATTAATAACGACACACGTGTCCATGTTGTGTTGGACGTGTGTACAGTGTTGGACTGGTGTGTAATGTGTCGTGTGAAAGGTTACATTTAACTCCATTGAATGTTAAAACGTCGCGTTCCCAAACGCACGTTCGAGAACGTTGGTGTGAAAGCAGCCTAATAGAGTTGTATATAGAGTAAGGACCTGAGGTTGAATTAATATTAGTGAAATCACACTGTCATCATGATCATAAACTGTGAATAAACCCCCCCCCCCTCCTCTTGTTGATGGAAATAATATATTAATACAAACAGTTTGTGTGAACACTGCCACCACCATCTTCAGTGTTCTACAGAGAACAAAGTTATGACGGTTGATTCCACAGTGGTTTGTTAGCTCGCAAACGAAAGAATGTTTGTCGTATAAATGCCTTATGGGTGAATTATTTAATGAATTTGGTGAGTAATCTATACAGTGATTATTATTATTATTATTAAATGCCTTATGGGTGAATTATTTAATGAATTTGTTGAGTAATCTATACAGTGATTATTATTATTATTATTAAATGCCTTATGGGTGAATTATTTAATGAATTTGTTGAGTAATCTATACAATGATCATTATTATTATTATTAAATGCCTTATGGGTGAATTATTTAATGAATTTGTTGAGTAATCTATACAGTGATCATTATTATTATTATTAAATGCCTTATGGGTGAATTATTTAAAGAATTTGTTGGCCACGGCAGAAGTGTGTCCAGTTTTCCCTGTTCCAACACTTCCTCCTTACTTGTTCAAACCCTCCTCTGACCCTTACTTACTTACTTACTTACGTAAGTAAGTAAGTAAGTAAGTAAGGGTCAGAGGAAGGTTTGAACAAGTAAGGAAGGAGTGTTGGAACAGAGTAGGGAGTAAGGAGGGAGTGTTGGAACAGAGTAGGGAGTAAGGAGGGAGTGTTGGAACAGAGTAGGGAGTAAGGAGGGAGTGTTGGAACAGGGACAACTGGAGACACTTCTGCCTTTACCACCCCCTTGGAGGGAGTTACCGGAGGGAACCAGGCGTCACACCTATAGATAGATAGATAGATGTATGTATGTATTAGATATAATGTTGTAATACAATTTTAATACAGAGATGACAGATATATATATATATATAGTTCTCATGGTGAATTATGTATGTACTGTATAAGTTCAAACCTATGTAGGTATTGGTTTGTTAGCTCTCCAACCAACCAAAATTTTAAGGCTTCATTATTTTCCAAAAAGTGAGTATCCACATTCACAATACATACATACAGTACATACATACAGTACATACATACATACATACATACAGTACATACGTACATACATACATACATACATACATACATACAGTACATACGTACATACATACAGTACATACATACATACATACAGTACATACATACAGTACATACATACATACAGTACATACATACATACATACAGTACATACATACATACATACAGTACATACATACAGTACATACATACATACATACATACAGTACATACGTACATACATACATACATACATACATACATACATACATACATACAGTACATACATACAGTACATACATACATACATAATTTACTTTGTCTAAATCACTCTTCTCAATACTGAAAAATAAATATATCTTGAAAGAGGTTTTAAGTTTGTTCAGCTTTGCATAAAATGAAACACAAGTTGTACAAGAGTTTTACAAGGATTCCTATTTTTCTGTTTGCAATCTTTTTCTTCTCTTTCCTTTTCTTTATTATTATTATTATTATTATTATTATTATTATTATTATTATTATTATTACAGCCACACAGCCACACAGCCGTCACTCACAATGTCTTCTACAGCCGCTGGGGAAAAGCCAACTTGCACAGCCATGACTCATAGTGTGTGTGTGTGTGTGTGTTTACCAGTACCTACACACACACACACAGCCATCACACACAGGTTAGTTCCCACTTCCCAGTAGTTTGTACAGGTTAGGTCCCGGTAATGTGTGTGTGTGTTAGAGGGAGAGAGAGAAAGAGTGTGTGTGTGTGTGTGTTAGAGGGAGAGAGAGAAAGAGTGTGTGTGTTTGTACTATTCCACAAAACAACCTCCTTCCATATATGTGTGTGTGTGTGTAATAATAATAATAATAATAATAATAATAATAATAATAATAATAATAATAATAATGATAAACGGTTTATTCAAGATAGCAGCAATACCGCTGAAAATTCACAAATTACACACTATAAATATGGTTGGTACAAAAAAAACAAAAAAACAAACAAGAACAAACACAGACAATATACTAAGGGTTGTTGATAATATTTACAATGGTGTGTGTGTGTGTGTGTGTGTGTGTGTGTGTGTGTGTGTGTGTGTTAGAGGCAAGGGTGGCAGTACGGTACAGTATGAAAAAAATATCATGCGAATTTGAAATAGTGCGTATCATGAAAAAAATAAAATAAATGCAATTTATACGAACTCTTAAAATAACGTGAACCATTAGGCTCCATTTTCAAGTTAAAGTACCATTATTTATTATGGAAATGTACAATTTACTTTATGCTAAATTCACTTTATGTGACACAACCCTTCACCAACCTATAATGTAATAAAAAAAGAGGAGAGTGTACTCTACTCTTTTTACCCCATGCTAGCCATTTTAAGTACTGTACAATCTGCAATGAAATTATGTACAGTATAAATAAGATTTTACATTGAAAGGGTATGGTTAAGTACTGTACAATTTGCAATTAAATTATGTACAGTATAAATAAGATTTTACATTAAAAGGGAATGGGTAAGTACTGTACAATTTGCGATTAAATTATGTACAGTATAAATAAGATTTAAGTACTGTACAATCTGCAATGAAATTATGTACAATATAAATAAGATTTAAATACTGTACGATTTGCAATGAAATTATGTACAGTATAAATAAGATTTAACATTTAAGTACTGTACAATTTGCAATGAAAACTCACATAATTATTTATGTTATATTTCCTGGGGTTGTTTGTTTTCACATTATTTATTGTATGATTTGTGTATATTATTTCTAATTGGTGTATAATATTGTTTTTTAGTCTACAATATTGATTTACCTTGTTATTTAGATTCAATTTTATATGTCAATTCTTAAATAGTTTGTGTGTGTTTGTTTGTATGTAATGAAATGTGTTTGTTAACTTCACAATGATATTATGATGAAGGAAGGAAGAGAGAAGGCTGATAATTGGAGGAAGTAGAGAAGAATGGTTGATAAAGATGTGGTGAAAAGATGGGAACGATAGATAGAAGAAGAGAGGAGATAGGAGGGAAAGAAGAAGGAAGGAGGGAGAGAGGAGAGATGAAAATAATACAAGAATTAATAGTAAGATTTGATTATGTAATATTTAATAGTAATATTTAATAGTAAGATTTAATAGTAAGATTTGACTATGTAATAATTATGTGAAAGTGTTTATACTAATTTTTACTCATTTTCTCAGTTCTGTCATTTAGATTTCTTCATAAATCCAGTATGTTAGGATATACTCTATGTATGTATATAGAGGCAATATTAATAGATATTATGATTACAATATAGATTGAATATATAATATGTATATAGAGATACAGATATGTAGATAGATATAAATATAGAAAGCTGGATAGGAATTCTGTTTTATGGAATATGGAATAATTGATAATTTAATTGAC
>JAWZYT010005449.1:40000-45000 GCA_034508575.1 Petrolisthes manimaculis
AATTATATGATATTGTATAACATTCTTGGCTTATTTCATATATCGATATGAAAAAAAAAAAAAAAAAAAAAAAAAATATATATATATATATATATATTTTCTGTTTATCTCAAATATTTATCTATATTAATTATTCCATCTATGATTTTGTTTGTACCTCAAAAATCTATCTCCATTACTTATAATTTTCTCGTACATTTATATTTCCAATAGTTTATATATTTTCAGTTTTTATATGTAGTATAAATTTCAAATTTGTTAATTGTACACCTTGATATGTATCATTAAATATATCAAACTCTTTATTCATTAAATATTAATATTATTATTATTATTATTACTATTATTATTATTATTATTATTATTAATATTATTGCTATTATTATTATTATTATAATTATTATTATTAATATTATTAAATATTCATTAAATATGTATCTTTGAATAATGTGTTTCTCTATATACCTTATATAAACCTTTACATTATATTTAGGTTTTTATCAAGTAAAACAACAAACAAACAACTTGTTACACCAAATATATACAATTAACATACAATTATTACGTATATTCCAATTAAAACAAATACACCTAACAACTTTATTTATTTATTACAAATTATTTATTACAAATTTCAAAGACTTTCCAGAAAACAGCCAACACCAATTTATAAACAAAGAAAATGAATAAATCTTTATTTTGAAATTCTTATTCAACAAATCCACCAAAATAAATTTAATAAAAAAAAAAAAAATAATAATAAAACTTTGAAAATTTTGTAATTCATATTCAAACTAAACCAAAAATTATGTGAATTTAAGAGGGTGTGGGAATAGGGGGACAGGCTTGGGGGGGGGGGGGGTTGGGGGACAGGCTTGGGGGGGGGGGGGGGGACTGGGGGGTGCGGGAATAGGGGACAGGCTTGGGGGGATTAGAGGAGGTGTGGGAATAGGGGGACAGGCTTTCTACCCACACCAAGCCTGTCCCCCTATTCCCACAACCCCCCAGTCCCCCCCTGAAGCCTGTCCCTATTCCCACACCCTCTTAAATTCACATAATTTTTGGTTTAGTTTGAATATGAATTCTAAATTTTGAAAATTTTATTTTATTATTATTATTATTATTTTTTTTTATTATTATTTTTTTTTTTGTTCTTTTGTTCTTCTGTGATCACTCCACTCCTGTATCTTGTTCTTCTGTTCTTCTTTGTTTCTCCACACACCTGAAATAACATAACGTACAATAATTATTAGTAATTATTTGTAATTATAGTCTTGCAATCAAACCTTTTCAGGAATAATACACACACACACACACACAGGAATAATACATACACACACACAAACACACAAGGAATAATACACACACACACACCACACAGGAATAATACATACACACACACAAACACACAAGGAATAATACACACACACACACACACAGGAATAATACATACACACACACAAACACACAAGGAATAATACACACACACACACACACAGGAATAATACACACACACACACACACACATGAGGAATAATACACACACACACACACAGGAATAATACATACACACACACAAACACACAAGGAATAATACACACACACACACACACACACAGGAATAATACATACACACACACAAACACACGAGGAATAATACACACACACACACACAGGAATAATACATACACACACACACAGGAATAATACATACACACACACAGGAATAATACATACACACACACAGGAATAATACATATACACACACAAACACACAAGGAATAATACACACACACACACACACAGGAATAATACATACATACACACATTATTACGGTAAGGTATGTTTTTTTTTAATCTAAAAGTACGTTATGGAATTACAGTAAGGTATGTTTTTTTTTTAATCTAAAAGTAAGGTATGTTTTTTTAATCTAAAAGTACGGATCTGTTTTTTTTTAATCTAAAAGTAAGGTATGTTTTTTTTTAATCTAAAAGTACGGTATGTTTTTTTTTAATCTAAAAGTACGGTATGGAATTACAGTAAGGTATGTTTTTTTTTAATCTAAGGGTGCATTCATACCAAGGCGAGTCGCGTCAAGTCGTGTCACGTCAAGTCAGTGTACGGTCACAATACGTCATAATTCGCCCACCGTGTAGTTAGCATTAAATCATATGGGATGTAAGGCAAAGCCGTTCACACCGAATGTGTCGTGTCGAGTCACAGATGGCACCAGACCCATTTCTGTGTGAGTCACAGTGAGTCCACGGTGGTCAATTTCTTGTTTATCAGTTACATTTTCACTTACCAAGATGAGAGCAGAGCAGTCACTTGCCTCCAGAGCAGAGCAAGTCTACAGTGTTCAATCTACAGTGTTCAGTCTACAGTGGTTCAGTCTACAGTATTCAGTCTACAGTGGTTCAGTCTACAGTGTTCACTCACAGCTTGTCAAACATTGGTTTTTCCCACGAGGCCAGAGTGTAGCATTACTCCTCAACACAACTGTACCAGGTTATAAATTGACCCTCGTCTCCCTCCATCTGAAAAACACATGGAATTAATTATGGTGTTGTGGGAAGAGTGGGACAGGCTTGGTGGGGGGTGTGGGGGGTGTGGAGGAGGGGGACAGGCTTGGTGGGGGTTTAGGGGTGTGTGGGAATAGAGAGACAGGCTTGGTGGGACTGGGTGTGTGTGGGAGTAGGGGACAGGCTTAGGTTGTAGGAATAGAGTTACATTTACATGGGTAACATTCTTTCATTTACATGTTTAAGGGACCCTGTGTGTGCTGTTGTCAGAAAATTGGAGGTAGAGGAGTCCTTCAAATATTGCCATGAAACACACACACCTATATGGAAGGAGTTTGTTTCGTGGCCTAGTTAGGAGGAATCAGAAGCCTACAATGTTCATACATGATCACAGAGGTCTTAATGAGTACAGTATAATATCACACTGCCTCCATGTACAATCAATTTACTATTCATCTCTATTATTTATACATGTATTCACTCATTCATCCTCATTTAATTTAATTTTAAATGTATTATGTATATTTTCAGCCTATCAGCTGCCATTTACTAATAAACCGTATATTATTATTATTATTAAAAGGTATTTATGGGACTGATGGAACCAAGTTTTCTGATGGAACCAAGTTTTGTGAACGAGGAACAGTGGTGACATTCACGGAACAATTATGGAATATACACTGTGTTCTTTTTTTATTACAGGTTAGGTTCCTGAAGGGGTCGCATAGAGTGAATGCCTGTATATGTGTATGTATGTATGTATATATGTGTGTATGTATGTATATATGTATGTATGTATATATGTATGTATGTATATATGTATGTATATATGTATGTATATATGTATGTATGTATACTGTATATACACTCTCCTCTTTTTTTATTACATTATAGGTTGGTGAAGGGTTGTGTCACATAAAGTGAATTTAGCATAAAGTAAATTGTACATTTCCATAAGAAATAATGGTACTTTAACTTGAAAATGGAGTCTAATGGTTCCTGTTATTTTAAGAGTTCCTGTAAATTGCATTTTAATTTTTTTCATGATATGCACTATTTCAAATTTGCATAATTTAAACTCACATGAAAAGAGAGCAGAGTGTATGTAAAAAATATAATAAAAGATGAGACACACACACATACACACACAGTTTAAAGTAATGGTGTCCTGTTAATTAGAATATTTTGAAGGAATGAGTTCACACATACACACAAACAATTTAAATTTAATTAGAATATTGTAGTTTGAAGGATTTAGTTGCTCCAGATTTACCAACACACACATACACACACACAAACAGTTGTTGTTGTTGTTGTTGAAGTTAATTACTGACAACTGTGAGAGTCATGTGACACCAGTATTGTTGTTGTTGTTATTGTTGTTGTTGTTTCATCTTGATCCACGTCACTGTAAACAAAACACACAATTACTCTTTCAAATAATAATAACAATAATAATAACAATAATAATAATAATAATAACAATAATAATAATAACAATAATAATAATAACAATAATAATAATAACAATAATAATAACAATAATAACAATAACAATAATAACAATAATAATAATAATAACAATAATAATAACAATAATAATAATAATAACAATAATAATAATAATAATAACAATAATAATAATAATAATAATAATAATAATAATAATAACAATAATAATAATAACAATAATAATAATAACAATAATAATAATAACAATAATAATAATAATAATAATAATAATAACAATAATAATAATAATAATAATAATAATAACAATAATAATAATAACAATAATAATAATAACAATAATAATAATAATAACAATAATAATAATAATAATAATAATAATAACAATAATAATAACAATAATAATAATAACAATAATAATAATAATAACAACAATAATAATAATAATAATAATAACATCTCATGTATGATGAAATTAAGTTTAAATTAACTAGGTAAGGTTTGGTAATTGTGACTAAAGGGTTGACATAATATCTAAATGTTTGTAATAAATAATGGTTGGTATTTCTATCTAAATGTTTGTAATAAATAATGATTGGTATTTCTGTCTCCTTTAACAGTACAGTTTGTTATACACTCTCCTCTTTTTTTATTACATTATAGGTTAGTGAATGCCTGTATGTATGTGTGTGTGTATGCATATATGTATGTATGTATGTATGTATAGGTTAGTGAAGGGTTGTGGGTTGTGTCACATAAAGTGAATTTAGTATAAAGTAAATTGTACATTTCCATAAGAAATAATTTAACTTTAACTTGAAAATGGAGCCTAATGGTTCAGGTTATTTTAAGAGTTCATGTAAATTGCATTTTTTTTTTTTTTTTCATGATACGCACTATTTCAAATTCGCATAATTTAAACTCACATAAAAATAGAGGAGAGTGTATTACTATAAGCTTCTATCTACCAAGAGACACAGAATAATCTCCTAAAAAGCTACACACAC
>JAWZYT010005449.1:50000-63726 GCA_034508575.1 Petrolisthes manimaculis
TTATTAACATTATTTATTGTTTACTGAATGCTAAAGGTACTATAAATAATGTATAACTTACCAAAATATTTAACAAGTTGGTTAATAAGTTGGTTAGGGTGTGTGTGTCTCCAGCTGTGGTGTGTGTGTGTGTGTGTGTCCAGCTGTGGTGTGTGTGTGTGTGTGTGTTGGTCCCAAGACGAAGAGGGCCACCACTCCAAGACCAACACCTGTTAATAATAATAATAATAGTAATAATAAAAATTAGGTTAGGTCAGATTAATTTTGGGTATTATTACAGAATAACTGTGTTTTTGGTTAGGCTTGAGCAGTGTTACCACATTAGGCTTGAGCAGTGTTACCACATTAGGCTAGGTCCCGGGAATTTGCCCCAGTCACTTTATGATAGTTTATACCGGTTATACCCGGTATTTTGCCCAGGTTAGGTCCAGGTAGTTAGCCCAGGTTAGGTCCCGGTATGTTGCCCAGGTTAGGCCCAGGTATTTTGCCCAGGTTAGGTCCAGGTAGTTAGCCCGTTTTTTTGCCCAAAATAGTGAATAATTATATAAAAAATGTACAATATAGTGAATGGAGTACTTCTGTAGTTTTACCAATAATAATAATAACAATAATAATAATAATAATAATAATAATACTTACCTTTCATAATCTCGTTAGCACCTGTTGAAATTACAATAGATTAGGTTTGCTTAATAATATTAATAATAATAATAATACATCATTAAGAGAGAGAGAGAGAGAGGGAGATAGAGAGAGAGATAGAGGGAGAGACAGAGGGAGATCGAGAGAGAGAGAGAGACACACGAAACTTATAATTACCTATTATCATTATTTTAACACATTTATCAACATTATTTATTGTTTACTGAATACTAAAGGTATTATTTATTGTATACTGAATGCTAAAAGTACTATAAATAATGTATAACTTACCAAAATGACGTAATAAGTTGGTTAATAAACAAATCATTTTCTTTCCCTCCATTTCTCAGTAGCGCAGTGTTGCCAGATCAGATGCATACAATGTTACCAGATCAGGGAGAGAGAGAGACACACACACACACGAAACTTATTATTACCTAATATCGTTATTTTAACACATTTATCAACATTATTTATTGTTTACTATAAATAAATGTACTATAAATAATGTATAACTTACCAAAATGACGTAATAAATTGGTTAATAAACAAATCATTTAGTTTCCCTCCATTTCAGTGATACCAGATCAGATATCTACAATGTTACCAGATCAGGATATTCTCTCTTCTCCCTAAATCCTTCGTTTATCAATTATATCTCTATAATAACGTGTTTTTGACCTGTTTTCACCTTTAATTTGGATTATAAAACATAAACTACATACAATAGAGGTGATAGGAGCTTCCCCAATGTGAATAATTAAGAAATATAAGCATTAACTCCCTAAAAAGCTGGTAGGCTCAGGCATTACATATAAAACCCCTATATTGACTTGTTTTGACTAGAATAATGGCTTTTTGACCTGTTTTCACGTGTCATTTGGATTCTACATCATAAAATATACCTAATCTATGTCATTGGAGCGTCACCAATGGGCTTAATTAAGAAATATGAGCAATAAACTAATTTGTAATGTATATAAATATAACATCTGATTTCCTGTATCAGAGTGTCTTGGTGGCCTAGTGGTTATGGTGCTGGAAAGTGAATGGATAGGCCACTGGGTCGTAGGTTCGAGGCTCCCCTGAAACCAAGTATAAAAAGATTTTAAATAGGTTAGGTTAGGTTAGGTTAGGTTAGGTTAGGTTAGGTTAGGTTAGGTTAGGTTAGGTTAGGTTAGGTTAGGTTAGGTTAGGTTAGGTTAGGTTAGGTTAGGTTAGGTTAGGTTAGGTTAGGTTAGGTTAGGTTAGGTTAGGTTAGGTTAGGTTAGGTTAGGTTAGGTTAGGTTAGGTTAGGTTAGGTTAGGTTAGGTTAGGTTAGGTTAGGTTAGGTTAGGTTAGGTTAGGTTAGGTTAGGTTAGGTTAGGTTAGGTTAGGTTAGGTTAGGTTAGGTTAGGTTAGGTTAGGTTAGGTTAGGTTAGGTTAGGTTAGGTTAGGTTAGGTTAGGTTAGGTTAGGTTAGGTTAGGTTAGGTTAGGTTAGGTTAGGTTAGGTTAGGTTAGGTTAGGTTAGGTTAGGTTAGGTTAGGTTAGGTTAGGTTAGGTTAGGTTAGGTTAGGTTAGGTTAGGTTAGGTTAGGTTAGGTTAGGTTAGGTTAGGTTAGGTTAGGTTAGGTTAGGTTAGGTTAGGTTAGGTTAGGTTAGGTTAGGTTAGGTTAGGTTAGGTTAGGTTAGGTTAGGTTAGGTTAGGTTAGGTTAGGTTAGGTTAGGTTAGGTTAGGTTAGGTTAGGTTAGGTTAGGTTAGGTTAGGTTAGGTTAGGTTAGGTTAGGTTAGGTTAGGTTAGGTTAGGTTAGGTTAGGTTAGGTTAGGTTAGGTTAGGTTAGGTTAGGTTAGGTTAGGTTAGGTTAGGTTAGGTTAGGTTAGGTTAGGTTAGGTTAGGTTAGGTTAGGTTAGGTTAGGTTAGGTTAGGTTAGGTTAGGTTAGGTTAGGTTAGGTTAGGTTAGGTTAGGTTAGGTTAGGTTAGGTTAGGTTAGGTTAGGTTAGGTTAGGTTAGGTTAGGTTAGGTTAGGTTAGGTTAGGTTAGGTTAGGTTAGGTTAGGTTAGGTTAGGTTAGGTTAGGTTAGGTTAGGTTAGGTTAGGTTAGGTTAGGTTAGGTTAGGTTAGGTTAGGTTAGGTTAGGTTAGGTTAGGTTAGGTTAGGTTAGGTTAGGTTAGGTTAGGTTAGGTTAGGTTAGGTTAGGTTAGGTTAGGTTAGGTTAGGTTAGGTTAGGTTAGGTTAGGTTAGGTTAGGTTAGGTTAGGTTAGGTTAGGTTAGGTTAGGTTAGGTTAGGTTAGGTTAGGTTAGGTTAGGTTAGGTTAGGTTAGGTTAGGTTAGGTTAGGTTAGGTTAGGTTAGGTTAGGTTAGGTTAGGTTAGGTTAGGTTAGGTTAGGTTAGGTTAGGTTAGGTTAGGTTAGGTTAGGTTAGGTTAGGTTAGGTTAGGTTAGGTTAGGTTAGGTTAGGTTAGGTTAGGTTAGGTTAGGTTAGGTTAGGTTAGGTTAGGTTAGGTTAGGTTAGGTTAGGTTAGGTTAGGTTAGGTTAGGTTAGGTTAGGTTAGGTTAGGTTAGGTTAGGTTAGGTTAGGTTAGGTTAGGTTAGGTTAGGTTAGGTTAGGTTAGGTTAGGTTAGGTTAGGTTAGGTTAGGTTAGGTTAGGTTAGGTTAGGTTAGGTTAGGTTAGGTTAGGTTAGGTTAGGTTAGGTTAGGTTAGGTTAGGTTAGGTTAGGTTAGGTTAGGTTAGGTTAGGTTAGGTTAGGTTAGGTTAGGTTAGGTTAGGTTAGGTTAGGTTAGGTTAGGTTAGGTTAGGTTAGGTTAGGTTAGGTTAGGTTAGGTTAGGTTAGGTTAGGTTAGGTTAGGTTAGGTTAGGTTAGGTTAGGTTAGGTTAGGTTAGGTTAGGTTAGGTTAGGTTAGGTTAGGTTAGGTTAGGTTAGGTTAGGTTAGGTTAGGTTAGGTTAGGTTAGGTTAGGTTAGGTTAGGTTAGGTTAGGTTAGGTTAGGTTAGGTTAGGTTAGGTTAGGTTAGGTTAGGTTAGGTTAGGTTAGGTTAGGTTAGGTTAGGTTAGGTTAGGTTAGGTTAGGTTAGGTTAGGTTAGGTTAGGTTAGGTTAGGTTAGGTTAGGTTAGGTTAGGTTAGGTTAGGTTAGGTTAGGTTAGGTTAGGTTAGGTTAGGTTAGGTTAGGTTAGGTTAGGTTAGGTTAGGTTAGGTTAGGTTAGGTTAGGTTAGGTTAGGTTAGGTTAGGTTAGGTTAGGTTAGGTTAGGTTAGGTTAGGTTAGGTTAGGTTAGGTTAGGTTAGGTTAGGTTAGGTTAGGTTAGGTTAGGTTAGGTTAGGTTAGGTTAGGTTAGGTTAGGTTAGGTTAGGTTAGGTTAGGTTAGGTTAGGTTAGGTTAGGTTAGGTTAGGTTAGGTTAGGTTAGGTTAGGTTAGGTTAGGTTAGGTTAGGTTAGGTTAGGTTAGGTTAGGTTAGGTTAGGTTAGGTTAGGTTAGGTTAGGTTAGGTTAGGTTAGGTTAGGTTAGGTTAGGTTAGGTTAGGTTAGGTTAGGTTAGGTTAGGTTAGGTTAGGTTAGGTTAGGTTAGGTTAGGTTAGGTTAGGTTAGGTTAGGTTAGGTTAGGTTAGGTTAGGTTAGGTTAGGTTAGGTTAGGTTAGGTTAGGTTAGGTTAGGTTAGGTTAGGTTAGGTTAGGTTAGGTTAGGTTAGGTTAGGTTAGGTTAGGTTAGGTTAGGTTAGGTTAGGTTAGGTTAGGTTAGGTTAGGTTAGGTTAGGTTAGGTTAGGTTAGGTTAGGTTAGGTTAGGTTAGGTTAGGTTAGGTTAGGTTAGGTTAGGTTAGGTTAGGTTAGGTTAGGTTAGGTTAGGTTAGGTTAGGTTAGGTTAGGTTAGGTTAGGTTAGGTTAGGTTAGGTTAGGTTAGGTTAGGTTAGGTTAGGTTAGGTTAGGTTAGGTTAGGTTAGGTTAGGTTAGGTTAGGTTAGGTTAGGTTAGGTTAGGTTAGGTTAGGTTAGGTTAGGTTAGGTTAGGTTAGGTTAGGTTAGGTTAGGTTAGGTTAGGTTAGGTTAGGTTAGGTTAGGTTAGGTTAGGTTAGGTTAGGTTAGGTTAGGTTAGGTTAGGTTAGGTTAGGTTAGGTTAGGTTAGGTTAGGTTAGGTTAGGTTAGGTTAGGTTAGGTTAGGTTAGGTTAGGTTAGGTTAGGTTAGGTTAGGTTAGGTTAGGTTAGGTTAGGTTAGGTTAGGTTAGGTTAGGTTAGGTTAGGTTAGGTTAGGTTAGGTTAGGTTAGGTTAGGTTAGGTTAGGTTAGGTTAGGTTAGGTTAGGTTAGGTTAGGTTAGGTTAGGTTAGGTTAGGTTAGGTTAGGTTAGGTTAGGTTAGGTTAGGTTAGGTTAGGTTAGGTTAGGTTAGGTTAGGTTAGGTTAGGTTAGGTTAGGTTAGGTTAGGTTAGGTTAGGTTAGGTTAGGTTAGGTTAGGTTAGGTTAGGTTAGGTTAGGTTAGGTTAGGTTAGGTTAGGTTAGGTTAGGTTAGGTTAGGTTAGGTTAGGTTAGGTTAGGTTAGGTTAGGTTAGGTTAGGTTAGGTTAGGTTAGGTTAGGTTAGGTTAGGTTAGGTTAGGTTAGGTTAGGTTAGGTTAGGTTAGGTTAGGTTAGGTTAGGTTAGGTTAGGTTAGGTTAGGTTAGGTTAGGTTAGGTTAGGTTAGGTTAGGTTAGGTTAGGTTAGGTTAGGTTAGGTTAGGTTAGGTTAGGTTAGGTTAGGTTAGGTTAGGTTAGGTTAGGTTAGGTTAGGTTAGGTTAGGTTAGGTTAGGTTAGGTTAGGTTAGGTTAGGTTAGGTTAGGTTAGGTTAGGTTAGGTTAGGTTAGGTTAGGTTAGGTTAGGTTAGGTTAGGTTAGGTTAGGTTAGGTTAGGTTAGGTTAGGTTAGGTTAGGTTAGGTTAGGTTAGGTTAGGTTAGGTTAGGTTAGGTTAGGTTAGGTTAGGTTAGGTTAGGTTAGGTTAGGTTAGGTTAGGTTAGGTTAGGTTAGGTTAGGTTAGGTTAGGTTAGGTTAGGTTAGGTTAGGTTAGGTTAGGTTAGGTTAGGTTAGGTTAGGTTAGGTTAGGTTAGGTTAGGTTAGGTTAGGTTAGGTTAGGTTAGGTTAGGTTAGGTTAGGTTAGGTTAGGTTAGGTTAGGTTAGGTTAGGTTAGGTTAGGTTAGGTTAGGTTAGGTTAGGTTAGGTTAGGTTAGGTTAGGTTAGGTTAGGTTAGGTTAGGTTAGGTTAGGTTAGGTTAGGTTAGGTTAGGTTAGGTTAGGTTAGGTTAGGTTAGGTTAGGTTAGGTTAGGTTAGGTTAGGTTAGGTTAGGTTAGGTTAGGTTAGGTTAGGTTAGGTTAGGTTAGGTTAGGTTAGGTTAGGTTAGGTTAGGTTAGGTTAGGTTAGGTTAGGTTAGGTTAGGTTAGGTTAGGTTAGGTTAGGTTAGGTTAGGTTAGGTTAGGTTAGGTTAGGTTAGGTTAGGTTAGGTTAGGTTAGGTTAGGTTAGGTTAGGTTAGGTTAGGTTAGGTTAGGTTAGGTTAGGTTAGGTTAGGTTAGGTTAGGTTAGGTTAGGTTAGGTTAGGTTAGGTTAGGTTAGGTTAGGTTAGGTTAGGTTAGGTTAGGTTAGGTTAGGTTAGGTTAGGTTAGGTTAGGTTAGGTTAGGTTAGGTTAGGTTAGGTTAGGTTAGGTTAGGTTAGGTTAGGTTAGGTTAGGTTAGGTTAGGTTAGGTTAGGTTAGGTTAGGTTAGGTTAGGTTAGGTTAGGTTAGGTTAGGTTAGGTTAGGTTAGGTTAGGTTAGGTTAGGTTAGGTTAGGTTAGGTTAGGTTAGGTTAGGTTAGGTTAGGTTAGGTTAGGTTAGGTTAGGTTAGGTTAGGTTAGGTTAGGTTAGGTTAGGTTAGGTTAGGTTAGGTTAGGTTAGGTTAGGTTAGGTTAGGTTAGGTTAGGTTAGGTTAGGTTAGGTTAGGTTAGGTTAGGTTAGGTTAGGTTAGGTTAGGTTAGGTTAGGTTAGGTTAGGTTAGGTTAGGTTAGGTTAGGTTAGGTTAGGTTAGGTTAGGTTAGGTTAGGTTAGGTTAGGTTAGGTTAGGTTAGGTTAGGTTAGGTTAGGTTAGGTTAGGTTAGGTTAGGTTAGGTTAGGTTAGGTTAGGTTAGGTTAGGTTAGGTTAGGTTAGGTTAGGTTAGGTTAGGTTAGGTTAGGTTAGGTTAGGTTAGGTTAGGTTAGGTTAGGTTAGGTTAGGTTAGGTTAGGTTAGGTTAGGTTAGGTTAGGTTAGGTTAGGTTAGGTTAGGTTAGGTTAGGTTAGGTTAGGTTAGGTTAGGTTAGGTTAGGTTAGGTTAGGTTAGGTTAGGTTAGGTTAGGTTAGGTTAGGTTAGGTTAGGTTAGGTTAGGTTAGGTTAGGTTAGGTTAGGTTAGGTTAGGTTAGGTTAGGTTAGGTTAGGTTAGGTTAGGTTAGGTTAGGTTAGGTTAGGTTAGGTTAGGTTAGGTTAGGTTAGGTTAGGTTAGGTTAGGTTAGGTTAGGTTAGGTTAGGTTAGGTTAGGTTAGGTTAGGTTAGGTTAGGTTAGGTTAGGTTAGGTTAGGTTAGGTTAGGTTAGGTTAGGTTAGGTTAGGTTAGGTTAGGTTAGGTTAGGTTAGGTTAGGTTAGGTTAGGTTAGGTTAGGTTAGGTTAGGTTAGGTTAGGTTAGGTTAGGTTAGGTTAGGTTAGGTTAGGTTAGGTTAGGTTAGGTTAGGTTAGGTTAGGTTAGGTTAGGTTAGGTTAGGTTAGGTTAGGTTAGGTTAGGTTAGGTTAGGTTAGGTTAGGTTAGGTTAGGTTAGGTTAGGTTAGGTTAGGTTAGGTTAGGTTAGGTTAGGTTAGGTTAGGTTAGGTTAGGTTAGGTTAGGTTAGGTTAGGTTAGGTTAGGTTAGGTTAGGTTAGGTTAGGTTAGGTTAGGTTAGGTTAGGTTAGGTTAGGTTAGGTTAGGTTAGGTTAGGTTAGGTTAGGTTAGGTTAGGTTAGGTTAGGTTAGGTTAGGTTAGGTTAGGTTAGGTTAGGTTAGGTTAGGTTAGGTTAGGTTAGGTTAGGTTAGGTTAGGTTAGGTTAGGTTAGGTTAGGTTAGGTTAGGTTAGGTTAGGTTAGGTTAGGTTAGGTTAGGTTAGGTTAGGTTAGGTTAGGTTAGGTTAGGTTAGGTTAGGTTAGGTTAGGTTAGGTTAGGTTAGGTTAGGTTAGGTTAGGTTAGGTTAGGTTAGGTTAGGTTAGGTTAGGTTAGGTTAGGTTAGGTTAGGTTAGGTTAGGTTAGGTTAGGTTAGGTTAGGTTAGGTTAGGTTAGGTTAGGTTAGGTTAGGTTAGGTTAGGTTAGGTTAGGTTAGGTTAGGTTAGGTTAGGTTAGGTTAGGTTAGGTTAGGTTAGGTTAGGTTAGGTTAGGTTAGGTTAGGTTAGGTTAGGTTAGGTTAGGTTAGGTTAGGTTAGGTTAGGTTAGGTTAGGTTAGGTTAGGTTAGGTTAGGTTAGGTTAGGTTAGGTTAGGTTAGGTTAGGTTAGGTTAGGTTAGGTTAGGTTAGGTTAGGTTAGGTTAGGTTAGGTTAGGTTAGGTTAGGTTAGGTTAGGTTAGGTTAGGTTAGGTTAGGTTAGGTTAGGTTAGGTTAGGTTAGGTTAGGTTAGGTTAGGTTAGGTTAGGTTAGGTTAGGTTAGGTTAGGTTAGGTTAGGTTAGGTTAGGTTAGGTTAGGTTAGGTTAGGTTAGGTTAGGTTAGGTTAGGTTAGGTTAGGTTAGGTTAGGTTAGGTTAGGTTAGGTTAGGTTAGGTTAGGTTAGGTTAGGTTAGGTTAGGTTAGGTTAGGTTAGGTTAGGTTAGGTTAGGTTAGGTTAGGTTAGGTTAGGTTAGGTTAGGTTAGGTTAGGTTAGGTTAGGTTAGGTTAGGTTAGGTTAGGTTAGGTTAGGTTAGGTTAGGTTAGGTTAGGTTAGGTTAGGTTAGGTTAGGTTAGGTTAGGTTAGGTTAGGTTAGGTTAGGTTAGGTTAGGTTAGGTTAGGTTAGGTTAGGTTAGGTTAGGTTAGGTTAGGTTAGGTTAGGTTAGGTTAGGTTAGGTTAGGTTAGGTTAGGTTAGGTTAGGTTAGGTTAGGTTAGGTTAGGTTAGGTTAGGTTAGGTTAGGTTAGGTTAGGTTAGGTTAGGTTAGGTTAGGTTAGGTTAGGTTAGGTTAGGTTAGGTTAGGTTAGGTTAGGTTAGGTTAGGTTAGGTTAGGTTAGGTTAGGTTAGGTTAGGTTAGGTTAGGTTAGGTTAGGTTAGGTTAGGTTAGGTTAGGTTAGGTTAGGTTAGGTTAGGTTAGGTTAGGTTAGGTTAGGTTAGGTTAGGTTAGGTTAGGTTAGGTTAGGTTAGGTTAGGTTAGGTTAGGTTAGGTTAGGTTAGGTTAGGTTAGGTTAGGTTAGGTTAGGTTAGGTTAGGTTAGGTTAGGTTAGGTTAGGTTAGGTTAGGTTAGGTTAGGTTAGGTTAGGTTAGGTTAGGTTAGGTTAGGTTAGGTTAGGTTAGGTTAGGTTAGGTTAGGTTAGGTTAGGTTAGGTTAGGTTAGGTTAGGTTAGGTTAGGTTAGGTTAGGTTAGGTTAGGTTAGGTTAGGTTAGGTTAGGTTAGGTTAGGTTAGGTTAGGTTAGGTTAGGTTAGGTTAGGTTAGGTTAGGTTAGGTTAGGTTAGGTTAGGTTAGGTTAGGTTAGGTTAGGTTAGGTTAGGTTAGGTTAGGTTAGGTTAGGTTAGGTTAGGTTAGGTTAGGTTAGGTTAGGTTAGGTTAGGTTAGGTTAGGTTAGGTTAGGTTAGGTTAGGTTAGGTTAGGTTAGGTTAGGTTAGGTTAGGTTAGGTTAGGTTAGGTTAGGTTAGGTTAGGTTAGGTTAGGTTAGGTTAGGTTAGGTTAGGTTAGGTTAGGTTAGGTTAGGTTAGGTTAGGTTAGGTTAGGTTAGGTTAGGTTAGGTTAGGTTAGGTTAGGTTAGGTTAGGTTAGGTTAGGTTAGGTTAGGTTAGGTTAGGTTAGGTTAGGTTAGGTTAGGTTAGGTTAGGTTAGGTTAGGTTAGGTTAGGTTAGGTTAGGTTAGGTTAGGTTAGGTTAGGTTAGGTTAGGTTAGGTTAGGTTAGGTTAGGTTAGGTTAGGTTAGGTTAGGTTAGGTTAGGTTAGGTTAGGTTAGGTTAGGTTAGGTTAGGTTAGGTTAGGTTAGGTTAGGTTAGGTTAGGTTAGGTTAGGTTAGGTTAGGTTAGGTTAGGTTAGGTTAGGTTAGGTTAGGTTAGGTTAGGTTAGGTTAGGTTAGGTTAGGTTAGGTTAGGTTAGGTTAGGTTAGGTTAGGTTAGGTTAGGTTAGGTTAGGTTAGGTTAGGTTAGGTTAGGTTAGGTTAGGTTAGGTTAGGTTAGGTTAGGTTAGGTTAGGTTAGGTTAGGTTAGGTTAGGTTAGGTTAGGTTAGGTTAGGTTAGGTTAGGTTAGGTTAGGTTAGGTTAGGTTAGGTTAGGTTAGGTTAGGTTAGGTTAGGTTAGGTTAGGTTAGGTTAGGTTAGGTTAGGTTAGGTTAGGTTAGGTTAGGTTAGGTTAGGTTAGGTTAGGTTAGGTTAGGTTAGGTTAGGTTAGGTTAGGTTAGGTTAGGTTAGGTTAGGTTAGGTTAGGTTAGGTTAGGTTAGGTTAGGTTAGGTTAGGTTAGGTTAGGTTAGGTTAGGTTAGGTTAGGTTAGGTTAGGTTAGGTTAGGTTAGGTTAGGTTAGGTTAGGTTAGGTTAGGTTAGGTTAGGTTAGGTTAGGTTAGGTTAGGTTAGGTTAGGTTAGGTTAGGTTAGGTTAGGTTAGGTTAGGTTAGGTTAGGTTAGGTTAGGTTAGGTTAGGTTAGGTTAGGTTAGGTTAGGTTAGGTTAGGTTAGGTTAGGTTAGGTTAGGTTAGGTTAGGTTAGGTTAGGTTAGGTTAGGTTAGGTTAGGTTAGGTTAGGTTAGGTTAGGTTAGGTTAGGTTAGGTTAGGTTAGGTTAGGTTAGGTTAGGTTAGGTTAGGTTAGGTTAGGTTAGGTTAGGTTAGGTTAGGTTAGGTTAGGTTAGGTTAGGTTAGGTTAGGTTAGGTTAGGTTAGGTTAGGTTAGGTTAGGTTAGGTTAGGTTAGGTTAGGTTAGGTTAGGTTAGGTTAGGTTAGGTTAGGTTAGGTTAGGTTAGGTTAGGTTAGGTTAGGTTAGGTTAGGTTAGGTTAGGTTAGGTTAGGTTAGGTTAGGTTAGGTTAGGTTAGGTTAGGTTAGGTTAGGTTAGGTTAGGTTAGGTTAGGTTAGGTTAGGTTAGGTTAGGTTAGGTTAGGTTAGGTTAGGTTAGGTTAGGTTAGGTTAGGTTAGGTTAGGTTAGGTTAGGTTAGGTTAGGTTAGGTTAGGTTAGGTTAGGTTAGGTTAGGTTAGGTTAGGTTAGGTTAGGTTAGGTTAGGTTAGGTTAGGTTAGGTTAGGTTAGGTTAGGTTAGGTTAGGTTAGGTTAGGTTAGGTTAGGTTAGGTTAGGTTAGGTTAGGTTAGGTTAGGTTAGGTTAGGTTAGGTTAGGTTAGGTTAGGTTAGGTTAGGTTAGGTTAGGTTAGGTTAGGTTAGGTTAGGTTAGGTTAGGTTAGGTTAGGTTAGGTTAGGTTAGGTTAGGTTAGGTTAGGTTAGGTTAGGTTAGGTTAGGTTAGGTTAGGTTAGGTTAGGTTAGGTTAGGTTAGGTTAGGTTAGGTTAGGTTAGGTTAGGTTAGGTTAGGTTAGGTTAGGTTAGGTTAGGTTAGGTTAGGTTAGGTTAGGTTAGGTTAGGTTAGGTTAGGTTAGGTTAGGTTAGGTTAGGTTAGGTTAGGTTAGGTTAGGTTAGGTTAGGTTAGGTTAGGTTAGGTTAGGTTAGGTTAGGTTAGGTTAGGTTAGGTTAGGTTAGGTTAGGTTAGGTTAGGTTAGGTTAGGTTAGGTTAGGTTAGGTTAGGTTAGGTTAGGTTAGGTTAGGTTAGGTTAGGTTAGGTTAGGTTAGGTTAGGTTAGGTTAGGTTAGGTTAGGTTAGGTTAGGTTAGGTTAGGTTAGGTTAGGTTAGGTTAGGTTAGGTTAGGTTAGGTTAGGTTAGGTTAGGTTAGGTTAGGTTAGGTTAGGTTAGGTTAGGTTAGGTTAGGTTAGGTTAGGTTAGGTTAGGTTAGGTTAGGTTAGGTTAGGTTAGGTTAGGTTAGGTTAGGTTAGGTTAGGTTAGGTTAGGTTAGGTTAGGTTAGGTTAGGTTAGGTTAGGTTAGGTTAGGTTAGGTTAGGTTAGGTTAGGTTAGGTTAGGTTAGGTTAGGTTAGGTTAGGTTAGGTTAGGTTAGGTTAGGTTAGGTTAGGTTAGGTTAGGTTAGGTTAGGTTAGGTTAGGTTAGGTTAGGTTAGGTTAGGTTAGGTTAGGTTAGGTTAGGTTAGGTTAGGTTAGGTTAGGTTAGGTTAGGTTAGGTTAGGTTAGGTTAGGTTAGGTTAGGTTAGGTTAGGTTAGGTTAGGTTAGGTTAGGTTAGGTTAGGTTAGGTTAGGTTAGGTTAGGTTAGGTTAGGTTAGGTTAGGTTAGGTTAGGTTAGGTTAGGTTAGGTTAGGTTAGGTTAGGTTAGGTTAGGTTAGGTTAGGTTAGGTTAGGTTAGGTTAGGTTAGGTTAGGTTAGGTTAGGTTAGGTTAGGTTAGGTTAGGTTAGGTTAGGTTAGGTTAGGTTAGGTTAGGTTAGGTTAGGTTAGGTTAGGTTAGGTTAGGTTAGGTTAGGTTAGGTTAGGTTAGGTTAGGTTAGGTTAGGTTAGGTTAGGTTAGGTTAGGTTAGGTTAGGTTAGGTTAGGTTAGGTTAGGTTAGGTTAGGTTAGGTTAGGTTAGGTTAGGTTAGGTTAGGTTAGGTTAGGTTAGGTTAGGTTAGGTTAGGTTAGGTTAGGTTAGGTTAGGTTAGGTTAGGTTAGGTTAGGTTAGGTTAGGTTAGGTTAGGTTAGGTTAGGTTAGGTTAGGTTAGGTTAGGTTAGGTTAGGTTAGGTTAGGTTAGGTTAGGTTAGGTTAGGTTAGGTTAGGTTAGGTTAGGTTAGGTTAGGTTAGGTTAGGTTAGGTTAGGTTAGGTTAGGTTAGGTTAGGTTAGGTTAGGTTAGGTTAGGTTAGGTTAGGTTAGGTTAGGTTAGGTTAGGTTAGGTTAGGTTAGGTTAGGTTAGGTTAGGTTAGGTTAGGTTAGGTTAGGTTAGGTTAGGTTAGGTTAGGTTAGGTTAGGTTAGGTTAGGTTAGGTTAGGTTAGGTTAGGTTAGGTTAGGTTAGGTTAGGTTAGGTTAGGTTAGGTTAGGTTAGGTTAGGTTAGGTTAGGTTAGGTTAGGTTAGGTTAGGTTAGGTTAGGTTAGGTTAGGTTAGGTTAGGTTAGGTTAGGTTAGGTTAGGTTAGGTTAGGTTAGGTTAGGTTAGGTTAGGTTAGGTTAGGTTAGGTTAGGTTAGGTTAGGTTAGGTTAGGTTAGGTTAGGTTAGGTTAGGTTAGGTTAGGTTAGGTTAGGTTAGGTTAGGTTAGGTTAGGTTAGGTTAGGTTAGGTTAGGTTAGGTTAGGTTAGGTTAGGTTAGGTTAGGTTAGGTTAGGTTAGGTTAGGTTAGGTTAGGTTAGGTTAGGTTAGGTTAGGTTAGGTTAGGTTAGGTTAGGTTAGGTTAGGTTAGGTTAGGTTAGGTTAGGTTAGGTTAGGTTAGGTTAGGTTAGGTTAGGTTAGGTTAGGTTAGGTTAGGTTAGGTTAGGTTAGGTTAGGTTAGGTTAGGTTAGGTTAGGTTAGGTTAGGTTAGGTTAGGTTAGGTTAGGTTAGGTTAGGTTAGGTTAGGTTAGGTTAGGTTAGGTTAGGTTAGGTTAGGTTAGGTTAGGTTAGGTTAGGTTAGGTTAGGTTAGGTTAGGTTAGGTTAGGTTAGGTTAGGTTAGGTTAGGTTAGGTTAGGTTAGGTTAGGTTAGGTTAGGTTAGGTTAGGTTAGGTTAGGTTAGGTTAGGTTAGGTTAGGTTAGGTTAGGTTAGGTTAGGTTAGGTTAGGTTAGGTTAGGTTAGGTTAGGTTAGGTTAGGTTAGGTTAGGTTAGGTTAGGTTAGGTTAGGTTAGGTTAGGTTAGGTTAGGTTAGGTTAGGTTAGGTTAGGTTAGGTTAGGTTAGGTTAGGTTAGGTTAGGTTAGGTTAGGTTAGGTTAGGTTAGGTTAGGTTAGGTTAGGTTAGGTTAGGTTAGGTTAGGTTAGGTTAGGTTAGGTTAGGTTAGGTT
>JAWZYT010005450.1:0-17500 GCA_034508575.1 Petrolisthes manimaculis
CCTCTGTTCACTAAGGAATGGGGAGTGATGTTCGATAACCCATTAACACCTTTGCATGTCTTTAATAAGGGTTGTTATATCCTTTTACGTCAAATGGCATGGACGTAGACGGACATTCACACACACACACACGTACGGTACGCCAGCTCGTGCACACACACACACACACACACACACACACACACACACACACACACACACACACACACACACACTAGTGGACTTGCTCTGCCCTGACGATTGATGACACTTATTGACACTTACAAACCACTATATAGAGTTGTGTCCCTTCCCACCAGAGGTCACGGTAGTCTCTTGGCTGTTGCTTATTGGAGAGAGAGAGAGGGAGAGAGAGAGAGAGAGAGAGAGAGAGGAGAGAGAGAGAGAGAGAGAGAGAGGAGGAGAGAGAGAGAAGAGAGGAGAGAGAGAGAATATTGGGAAGGGGGAGAGAGAAAGTGAGTGTGAAAGAGAGAGAGAATATTGGAAAGGGAGAGAGAGAGTGAGTGTGAAAGAGAGAGAGAATATTGGGAAGGGAGAGAGAGAGAGAAAAAGAGAGAGAGAGAATATTGGGAAGGGAGAGAGAGAGAGATAAGAGAGGGTGAGGTGAGAGGTCAAATTGTGGCCGGGGCGTGTGCAGACTGGCAAGGGGAGGAGGTAAAGGAGAGAGGGGAGGAAGGGGAAGGGAAAGAAGTAGGTAGGGGAGGGAGGGAGAGAGGGGGCAGGGAAGGGTTGAAGGGAAGGGAAGGGGGAGAGTGCAACTAAAACAACATAACTCAACTCAGTATCCTATAACACAAACAAAGTGATATTAGACACACACACACACACACACACACACACACACACACACACATACACCCACGCACACCCACACACACACACATATATATACACACACACACACACACACACACACACATACTTAGGCCAATAATACATAAAGAGCTATTCAACTTTTAACTATACTTTCTCTCTCACTATAATATATACCTTCATGACTAGCTCAGCCTAATCCTCTTACCTTCATTCTACACCCACGATTGTATAGATAAGCTGAAGGTAGGATAGGTAGGATGGGTGTCTACAGAAGAAGGAGAGAGGGAGTGAAGGAGGGAGAGAGGGAGGGAAGGAGGGAGAAGTGGTGACAGAGTGAAGAGTGGACTGAGTGTATAATGAATGAAGAGGATGTGAAGATGGAAGGGATGAGGAGTGGTGAGGCAGGATGTGAGAAGTTGAGTGAGTGACGAGTGAGGACAGAGTTTTAAGGTGTGTTGGTGGGACAGAAAGAAGGTTTGTATTATGGAAGAGAAAGGAGAGAGGAAATGAATTGAAGTGAGAGGATGAAAGAAGACCGTCCTATATAGACCTGGAAGACCCTGTAGAATGAAGGAGACAGTGATAAAGAGGTGGGAAGGAGAGAAGAAGAGACACTTGGAAGAGAAGGATGATATGATACGTGTAAGGAGAGAGAGGGTGAGGTGAGGAGGGGAAGGCAAGGAGTGAGTGAGTGAGGTGTGAAGTGAGGCACTGTATACAGGGAGAAAAGGATAAGTGCCATATGAAATTATATCAGTGCCAACAAACAGATCAATACACAGGATGGTCGAAAAGGGAAGAGAACAGGAAAATTATATATATCTAAAGAGAGAGAGAGAGAGAGAGAGAGAGAGAGGAGAGAGAGAGAGAGAGAGGAGAGAGAGAGAGAGAAGTCTGGCCCAGTAAGGGGAGGTGTCAGCTGTCACGTGTCTCCAGTAGGGTCAAGTAAGAGCACTACCACATGGCTACTACCCCTTCCTACCCTTACTACCATTACCACTACCCTTTCCTACCCTTACTACTATCCCTTACTACACATCCTACCCTCACTACCATTACCATTATACCCCTACTTGTCCTTACTATCACTACCCTTACCAATACCACAACAACAACTACTACTATTAATACAACTACCTACTATAGGAGGTGGAGGTGGTGGTGGAGTAGGAGGTGGAGGAGGGATCAGTGAGTCATGTGAAGGTGGTTGTTGGTTGGTTGGTTGGTTGGGAGATTGATGGAGTATAAATAGATCTTTCACGTGTTGGCTACTAGCGGATGGGAACGGGACGGTAGTGATAGATTATTTATTATTATTATTATTATTATTATTATTATTATTATTATTATTATTATTATTATTATTATTATTATTTAATATTATTATTGTTATTATTAATATTATTATTATATTGTTATTGTTGTTGTTGTTGTTGTTATCATCATTATTATTATTATTATTATTATTATTATTATTATTATTATATTATTATTATTATTATTATTATTATTATTATTATTATGTCCTGGAATAAAGTGTGGTGGGATTAAGAGAAGTGGGGAATAAGAAAGAAGGGAATACGAGAGAAGAGAGTAAGAAAGAAGAGAATAAGAGAAGTGGAAATACGAGAGAAGTGAGTAAGAAAGAAGGGGTTAGAGAGGAGGAGGAATAAGAGAGGAGGGAATAAAGAGAGGAGGGAATAAGAGAGGAGGGAAGGAAAGAGAATAGAATAAAATAATATGAGTTAAAGATGAGGAATTAGTATATGAGAATAAGGAATAGGGAAGAGAGAAAATATCAAGAAACGCAGGGATAAGGAAAAAGGAAAATAAATTAAAATAATGAGAGAGAGAGAGAGAGAGAGAGAGAGAGAGAGAGAGAGGAGAGAGAGGAGAAGAGAGAGAGAGAGAGAGAGAAGAGTGAGAGAAGAAGAGAGAGAGAGTAGAGAGAGAAGAGAGAAAAAAAATGACTGGATATATAATTTTTATGACCTTCAAGACTGACTATAGGTTAGATACGATGGACTTATAGATAACACACACACACACAGTGAAGGGAGAGTGACACATACATAGTAACAAACACAAACACATGTATAGACACAAATTGAAACACTCACACACAGACACACACACACAACCAACTACACACATATAAACTTAAGCAAATACACACACATTCACACACACCACACATACACACACACGCTCACTCACTCTCCTCACACACACAAACACACACACAGATATAAACTGAAACACACACACACACACACACACACACACCGACTTATAATACCTCATAATACCTCTGGGTTGTGTGTTGCGAGTAAATCCCGAGTGTTGTGTGTGTGTGTGTGTGTGTGTGTGTGTGTGTGTGTGTGTGTTGTTCTGTCTTTCGATCTATGTGTGTGTGTGTGTGATGTCTTTCATGTGTTTGTGTGTGTATGTGTGTTGTGTAGGTGTGTGTGTGTATGTGTGTGTGTTGTGTAGGTGTGTGTGTGTGTGTGTGTAGGTGTGTGTGTTTCCTTGTCTTTCGTTCTATGAGAGAGAGAGAGAGAGAGAGAGAGAGAGAGAGAGAGAGAGAGAGAGATGTAAAGATGACCGTATCGACACGCGACACAGTAACTCAACACATTTCAAGAGAGAGAGTGAGAGAGAGAAGAGAGAGAGAGAGAGAGAGAGAGAGAGAGAAGAGGAATAGAGGCAGACAGACAGACGAACTGGCAACAGAGAGAGAGAGAGAGAGAGAGAGAGAAGAGAGAGAGAGAGGAGAGAGGGAGAGAGAGAGAGAGAGAGTCACAGTCAATAAATCAGTCAGTCACCTTCATTCCCGTGTCGTGGTGATACAGTCTGGGTCAGAAGTTTCCAGCCACACACAATCCTACCTGCATACGTCTTGAAACATCCAGTAACTCAGGTGGGTCTCAAAGGTCTAGGATACAACAACAACATTTATATATGCCTCGTGTTACAGGGACAACATATTTCTCTCCTCAATCGTGTTTTAACATTTCTCTGCAGTTTATATATCATTGCTATTCATTTTACACCTCTGATACTTTCCATGTAATACTTTCGAGCATGCAAACTTTTTTATATATATACTGGCATTATTTACTTCACATGTGCCATCTGTAATCATGAAATTCCCCACATATATATAGTCCGGTTGAACCTGTACGCTCAAGGGAAACCGTATCCGTCCCACTCAACATTGGAGGAGAAAAATGCACGGGGAAGATGAATCAGGAGGAGCAGGACCCGTGTTGAGTTACTGAGCAGAGGTGGTGAAGGCTGGCTACTGTTGGGAATCTCTGTAAAAATGACTAGACTAGATGCAGGAGACTAGGAGGATGGAACCGAGAGGAGAGGGAGGGAAGGAGGGAGGTGTCCAATGTGTGTGGTTTTGTGTGTGTGTGTGAGAGAGAGAGAGAGAGAGAGAGGAGAGAGAGAGAGAGGAGAGAGAGAGAGAGAGAGAGAGAGAGAGAGGGAGAGAGACAGACAGAGGGAGAGACAGATACAGAGAGAAAGAGAGATTAACATGAGGTGCTGCAAAAGATCATATATATATACTGTATGTGTTGTTTTTTAATTACCAATATATTTACTTATGGTACGAAAGGGAAAAAAGTGTGGGTGTATATTTGATTATGTGGTGTACATACATACTGTACATTGGTCTGCTTTCCACCGTCCATACTTGGGTAGCCTAGGGAGTATAAGCCTGGATAGTGTTGCAACGATAGCCATGTGTGGTTGGTGAAGAACAAATGAATACAACAACACAAATCAAACTCTTTACACAACATGACCTCTGGTGGCAGCGAACCACATAATATAATCTAGTGACAAATATACAGTAGGAGATACTAAATACGTCACACTATATAATATTATCTAGTGACAAATATATAGTAGGGGATACTAAATATGTCACAGAATAATCAAGTTAATGAAGTCACCTCCGTACGCCATATAATAAATTCCCAGGTAATAATACAAACCAAATCATAAACATTGGTGACTTGGACGAGAAAGGAAAGCCAACGGTGGTGATAATTTGGGTTATAAATATCAGAAAATTAACGAGGCGACTTGAGAACTTATGTGTGTGTGTGTGTGTGTGTGTGTGTGTGTGTGTGTGTGTGTGTGTGTGTTGTGTTGCCTCGACAGTTGTATAGATTATGTATCCATACAACATCATCTATCCCATCACCATTTTATGAGAGAAAGAGTAAAGAGAAGGGGACAGGCAAGTTGAGAGAGAGAGTGAAGAGAAGGAGAGACAGGTAAGTTGAGGGGAAGTGAAGGAGATAAGGGGGAGAGAGACGTGAGGTGAGAAGCCACGTGATGTAACCCAAAGGAAACATAACACAACAGATAACTACACTTATATAACGTGTGTGTGTGTAGTGGTGAGGTGTGCTGTGCTGTGCAGACATGGGGTAATAGCAATATGTAATAGTAATAGTATTAGACTATTACTAGGTTTTCTAAGTAATAGTATTATGACTAGTATTAGATAAAATAATCATAGCTATAGTAGTAATATAAGGTAAAGTAATAGATAATAGTATATTACATAATTCAAGACAACCTTTTCAGTTTAGCTATGTATTAACTGTAGAGTGTCCAACAAGACATCACATTATTTAGACATACTTATACTGTACATACACTGGACAGCATCACAACAATAATGTATATGATTATTATGTCTAACAACTACCATTATCCCAAATAATATATATTAGTAAGAGTAATAGAAAACCAAGTAATAGTAATATAATAGATGACAACTAAAGTAATATTAATAGTACTATAATAGAAAAGAGTGATGTTTAATAGTAATAGAAACCGTGTAATCGTCCCCATGTCTGTTGCCGTGTAAGGGGTCGAGATGTGGTGTGTCAGGACTCAGGGGTCGAGGTGTAATATTCTGTGTCAGGGAGTGTGGTGGTGTGGGTTGTGTCAGGAGTGTGGTGTGTCAGGAGTGTGTTGTGTTGCGTCAGGAGTGTGTTGTGTTGTGTCAGGGAGCGTGGTGTGTTGTGTCAGGGAGTGTGTTGTGGTGTGTCAGGGAGCGTGGTGTGTTGCGTCAGGAGTGTGTTGTGTTGTGTCAGGAGTGTGTTGTGTTGTGTCAGTGAGTGTGTTGCGTCAGGGAGTGTGTTGTGTTGTGTTGCGTCAGGAGTGTGTTGTGTTGCGTCAGGAGTGTGTTGTGTTGTGTCAGGAGTTTGTTGTATTTTGTTAGGGAGTGTGTCAGGGAAAGCTCTTCATCTCACAACTCCCTTCTCACTTCTACTGTACCTCCATGCCCCAATGATAACTACTCCACTTACACCAATTAAACAACCACAAAAAAGAGAATCAATTTGTTACTTTTCTCCAATGATAAGCATGCAATTACACGAGGCATACCACTTATGAGGCCAAATCAAGTCAGCAACATGTATTCTGGATCCAGTTTTAAGGAGAACATTTATTTGGAGGGCTAATGATAAACCCAAACTATGCCAGAAAACAGACAACTTCAGTGTACAGTACGAGTAGGGAATCTGTTTTGTTGTATTGTTCAAAGGGCCACGTAGACTCCATGTACATACGTTCACCTCATAGGAAGCAATCCTCTTAAACAAAATATTAGGAACCAAATATTTTCGGAAACAATGATGCACAAAACGTAATACAAAACAAATTTAAGACATCCGTAAAGGAGAAGAATAAAAGAGGTTAATACTCACCAGATGACGATGATGATGATGATGATGATGATGATAAGGATGATACTTGGCCGGCACTCGATACTTGCTCTTGAAAACTTGTAAATCAAATCCCCAAATAACTCTTAGAGATACATACCATAGAAATGGTTAGTTCAGCAAACCTGTCCTAGTGATTCTATACACTACAGTACTATATATCCAACCTCACAACACTCGACGCCTTCCCTACCATACTCCACAGGGGAGTATTTAATATTCTTCTCTTATAATCATCCAAATTTACGGTCACATATACAGGGTGGAGGATTCGCAATCGGGCTACTGGTATTGTAAGTCGCTATTAAAGTATCTCGTTGGGTTTACTAGAAGAGATTTACTGTACTGGTGGTCTAAGGGATGTGTGACCTTCGATCGTGCGTGTCTTTAGAGTTTGACTAGGAATATGAACTCTGTAATCTAGACTGTGGTATTTCTTACGGACACAAAACTTAGAAACGAAATATTTGATGCATTACTTGCTTAGTTTTTAAAAATATAATTACTTCTCTTCACGTTATGGTTACTATAATGAAATCACGTCTCTGAACTACGGTACTCTGTAAACTATAACTAATAACTTCTACCCAACATTCCGTCTCTTCCCCATCACTGACCTACAAACACTGACAGCCTCCTCTACTATCCCTCCCACTCAAAGTCACTCCCCATTCGTTAGATCACTCACTTGATTAACCGGAAAAATGTAACCAATCAGGAAAAGGGAATTGCCCAGTGGGGAGTATTGATTGGTTCTCGTGGCAAGATGAGAAAGACAGGGAAACCTTTCAGTCATGAAGGCAAGACTGATTGTTCTAGTACAGTCACTCATAAAAGTTGAGGGAAGAAAATTAGTCTGATTGCACATAGGATGAATAAAAGGTGGATGAGACGGAACTTGGGTTGAGATAGGTAATGTTGAAGCGGACCAGCCTTAGTAACCCCTCCCTACCGTGATGTCGGGTACAATGTTACCAGAACCCAGAACCAATATCACACGTGTTAACAGGTGTCTTGCCTGAGGGAAGGGGGGGGGCAAATTTTGTGAGTCACGGTCAATAGTTTTTTCTTTTTCTTTTTTTTTTTACTTTGTTATATACCTGAGCCTCGGGACTGTAGGCTGTCAGTAGCTTGTGGCTCTTACGAAGTTACGAGGCCCAGAGATTATTGAGTGTCGCTTTAGATGAGACAATGGAGCTTCATGGTGTTGGTTGCTTTTTTTCTGTCGCACTAGATGACTACACCTTATTTATATACGTCACTGTCTATTTGCTGGTGATATACAATACGCAAAATTTATTTGATAACTCGATCAACATTCGTTAAGATCGAGGATATATATATATACTGTTAACTAGGCACTAGACTTTGCTCCTCGACAAATAATGATCTGGCAACTGTGTGGTGTGTATCGCTGCCAAGGGTATGATGATTAACGTTTGGTTATTCAGTCTGATGGTGACTATTATTTTGTTTTCATCTTCTCACAGCCAAGAAACTAAAGCCAAGGAACAAATGACAGTGGAAAACATTTCAGATTTTATAAAAGTTTTTATCAAATATCAGACACACAAAATATATAACGTTTTCGTTAAATAAATTGATTAATATTCAGGGTAAAAGTCGGTGTCTGCAATCTTACAGCAACTCGCACAGTGTCACGTAGGTTAACACTGCTTCTGGCCTGTCCTACTATTATAAACCACCACTCAGGGTTCGAACCACTGAACGAAGCCCCGTGATGTAAACGAACGAACAACACATAGAATACAGCTAACGTAGATGTGAAGGATGAGAGAGAAGTGTTACTGTCTATTGTCTCATTGAGTAACAAACCATGATGGACGTCACGTGTGCACCTCCCGACCATCACTGTAGTAATGACGCTTCTATAATGAATTGATACTATATATAATTATTCTAGTATTGTTATAAGGGGAATATATCCGTGCCTAAATTAGTAACACAAAATTAATATTATACTTTCTGCCGTGTCAAGTGAGTCTTCTGGTGCACATGTGGTTTTTATCAGGTTTGGTTAATTAATATTCAAAGTGGTTAATTAATTATTCAATATTTCATAATTATGTGCGACATTTATCTTATCTGCTTAATTTGTGTTCAGTTGTTTACATTGGTCTAAAGTTCGTTGGGTCCGGTTAGTTGCCCATTTGGTAATCTTATAGTGACGAATTGGAGTGCGTTAACCAGTTTGTTCAATATTAGTGGAGTGCGTTAACAAGTTCGATAAATATTGATGGAGTGCGTTAACAAGTTTATTCAATATTAGTTGAGAGTGTTAACCAGTTTATTCAATATTGGTGAAGTGCGTTAACAAGTTTGATAAATATTAGTGGAGTGCGTTAACAAGTTTGTTCAATATTGATGGAGTGCGTTAACCAGTTAGATGACTACTATACTGGAGTGCGTTAACCAGTTCGATAAATATTGATGAAGTGCGTTATCGGGTGTGATGATTATTAGTGATAGTGGTTGGTGTCAGTGAGTGTGAACCGTACAGACGCTGGTGGAATCTGGCTGCAGTGACTGACGAGTGTGAGGGGTAAGTCAACTATTACTGCTTGTCACTGTGTTATGTGAGATGACTACCGTTGGGTGTGGTTAGGTGGTGTGGTTGTCCTGTGGTTACGAGTGTGGCTGAATTGTGCTGTGGTTATGAATGGAGTGTGGATAGGTGGTGTGGTTGTGCTGTGGTTACAAGTGTGGCTGAGTTGTGGTTGGCATGATATTGTCACACCATGCTGGCAATGAAATATATAATTATGCATAATACGTATAGCCAGGGACAAAATCAATATTCCTTTCAGTCTCCCATGTCTGATATAGTGTGTTTATATATATTTACAGTGTCATTATTGGTTGAGCAGTTATAATCGCTTTTTGTGCCTGACTGACTGTAAACTCTAAAATATTTTGCTGACTTGCGAAGGAATTCTTGTTGTCTATTTTCGCCACACCATGACTCAGATAGATTTGCACCTCGACTGTAAAGATGTGTTTGGGTGTTGTGAGTTTGTCCAAGTTGATTATTTTGCATAACAGTGACCATCGACACCTACAACAACAACAACAACAGCAATAACAACACAAAACAACAATAACAACAACAACACGAAAAAACACACATCAACAACACGAACAACAACAACAACAACGACAACAACAAAACATTTGCCAAACCTCAATATCCAACACTGAAAAAAAAATAAAAAAAATATATATAATAATAACAAAAATGTCCGCCTCTTCCTCTGCGTCACGTCTGTATGTGTGTGTGTGTGTGTGTGTGTCCTTCTTCATGTCTGACGGGAGTGGTATGATAGACAAGAGAGGATGGACAGAGTGAGGGATACAAAATGGAGAGAGAGAGAGAGAGAGAGAGAGAGAGAGAGAGACAGAGAGAGAGAGAGAGACGGAAGGAAGGAGGGTATGAGAAAAAAATGAAACCGTACTGGTGCCTTTATTCCCTGGGCAATGAGGCTTGAAGGGTGATATGAGAAGGAGGCGAAAAAATATACCACCAACAATGTCTACCACGACCACCATAATCTTCACGTATATAGCATGTTGACGACTCCTGATTCCTCCAAACCATACCACCAAACAGACCCCCTCATTGTAGGTCCTGTTTTGTGGCATAGTTTGGAGAAATCATCATCATCCAACCAATCTACAAACACCGTAATTAAAATCATTCGTTAGTGTCATTCACAGTTATTGTATATATTAGTATTTTAACGAAGTATATTTAGTGTGATAAAGTTGGTTAAGTATGATATTATTATTATTATTATTATTTTTATTATTATTATTATTATTATTATTATTATTTTTTTTTTTTTATTATTATTATTTTTTTTTTATTATTATTATTATTTTTTTTTATTATTATTATTATTATATATGTACAGTCATGAGCACTAATAAATAATACAGGTGTGTTTCGAATACCTAGAGACAGTAAATAAATGCAAGAATGAGATCTCCATTGAAATGAGTTTGTTGGTTCACTTGGACTGTTCGAAGCTTCAACCTAAGCTGTTTACGTATTTGTGCTCGTGCCTGTACGACTTGTAGAATTTTGGTATTTGTTCCTGTTCTCGTGTTCATACTAGTTCATGTACTTTTGTTCCTACTGTTTTGTTTCTACTATCTCTTTTTTTATTCTTGTTCATTTTATTCGTTCATCCTTTCTTGTTCTCATTCATTTCTTTACTCTTCTCATTCTTTCTTCTGCTTCATATTCTCGTTTTCCTTCTAGTTGTTCTCCTTCTTGTTATTTTATCAAGCCTCGTTCTCGTATGTTCTTTTTGTTTTTATTTTTGTTAGAATTGTCAGTTTCATTCTTGTCATTATTTTTTCTCTTTTATCTCCTTCTCTTTCCTCTTCTCATACTACTACTACTACTTTTCTTCATAATTCTCTCTCTCTCTCTCTCTCTCTCTCTCTCTCTCTCTCTCTCTCTCTCTCTCTCTCTCTCTCTCCATGCTGCACTGGCTCTTGGGAATGCTATGAAACATAAGGAGGAGAGGGAGGAGAGGGAGGGAAGGGAGGGAAATAAAGAAGGAAGGAAGGGGAGGGAAAGGAGGAAAGTGGTGGGGAGGGAAAGACCTTTACAAAACACAACTGAGGTAACACTAACCCCCTCCCCCTACCCCCACCCCCCTACCCCAACATTGACTCGCACCCCCCTACCCCCACAACTCACCTTCCCCTACACCCCCAACCCCATCAACATCATCACCACACCCACATTAAGGCAGATAGATAGATAAATAGATAGATAATTGAAAGTTGGATAGATATTGATAAATAGATAAGCATATTGATAGATAGGCAGAAAAAAGATAGATGGTTTGATAAATAGATGGATAGATAAATAGAGAGAGGGGGATGGAGAGAGAGGAGAGAGAGAGAAAGGGAAGGAGAGAGAAGGAGGGTGATGGAGGGACAGAAAGAGAGAGGGAGGGAGGGAGGGAGGGGGAGAAGGAGAGAGGGTGGCTGATCCAGGATGAGGGAGGGAGGGAGGGATGGTATAGGTAAGGTAAGGTAAGGTAAGGTGTTGGCCATCACTGATACAGGTATCTTTTTAATCAGGGAGGAATGTCAGGATAATCTCTTCATCTATCCTTCTCTATCCTCCTCTTCCTCATCCTCCTCTCTCACTTTCCTTTCCATTCCTTCATTTTCTTTTCTCCTTTTCCATTCATACCCTCTTCCTCTCTCTTTTTTTATCTCATTTTACCTCCTTTTCTTATCTTCTTTTCTTTTCTCCTTCCCTGTCATTCTCTCATTCCTTCATTTTCCTTCTCTTGCTCTTCCTAGGGGGAAAGGTAAGAACTGCAGGGGCAGGAGTATAGAAGGAAGGGGAAGGGAAAGTGTAAAAGAAAATGAAGAACAGCAGAGTGAAGGGGTAGCAGAAGAACAGGGGAAGGGAAAGTGCAGAAGAAAGGTACAACAGAAGCAGGGCAGGGAAAGGGAAGGGGTAGTAGAAGGGTTGAACAGAGGGTGAAGGACAGGGGCAGGGGCAGGGAAGGGGTAGGTGAAGGGTACAACAGAGGGAGAAGGACAGGGACAGGGGCAGGGGAAGGGAAGGGGTAGGTGAAGGGTTGAACAGAGGGTGAAGGACAGGGACAGGGACAGGGGCAGGGGAAGGGGTAGGTGAAGGGTACAACAGAGGGGTCGGTCCCTACTAGAGTATATAAGGTTTCCAGACATTCCAGGGGTGACAGATGAGAGGGTTGGATGGCCACATGGAACACTGGCTGGAGGGATGCAATGATCACATACTCTATACAGGATGCTATATAGGAGGTCAGAGGAAGGCAGGGGAAGGGAGGGGAAGAAGGCAGGGGAAGGGAGGGGAAGAGGGTGAGGCAGGTGTATGAAATGAGGGGAAGGGATGATGGAAGGGAGGGGAAGAGGGTGAGATGGGTGTATGAAATGAGGGGAAGTGATGTGGGAAGGAAGGGGAAGAGGGTGAGATGGGTGTATGAATTGAGGGGAAGTGATGTGGGAAGGGAGGGGAAGAGGGTGAGATGAGTGTATGAATTGAGGGGAAGTGGTGAGGGAAGGGAGAGGAAGTGGGTGAGGCGGGTGTATGAAATGAGGGGAAGTGGTGAGGGAAGGGAGGGGAAGAGGGTGAGATGGGTGTATGAAATGAGGGGAAGTGATGGGGACGTGATGAGGATGACAGAGGGAGACTTTAGAGGAATCAGTGACCCTCCAAAGTACCAAATAGACGTACAGTATCTTTTAAGTGGGTACTATATATAATTTTGATATATGTAAGCTTCTTGATTCCTCCAAAGTATGTCAGGAAACAGGACCAGATTAACAAAAATAATGGTGGTCTGTTGCATTAAATAGTCTGGAGGAATCAGTTACTCCAGATTTACCAACAGTGTATATACTAGGGTACTCCTCATTATATCACTGTGTGGCACAATATGAAAAACGAGTGAATAACGTAAATCAATTGAGCCTTGAAGGTGTAAATTAATACGTCGCCTCACCTTCCGTCTCTAACCTTCATTCCCTTTAAACTTTCTTTCCTTCCTTCCTTTTAAGACAATTTAATTTACCTCTTCCTTCCTTTTAACTCTTAATAAACACCTTCCTTCCTTTGTGGTCTCATTACTTTACATTCTACTTCCTCTAACATTTGTCAGGTTTATTCCTTCATCCTTATACTTTCTTTTATTTACTTTTTCTTTACTTATACACACTTTTATTACACACTTTTTTTTTTTACCCAATTTTACGTTTTCATCTTTTTCCTGTATTAAGCGCTTAATCTTCTTATTCCTTCCATTCCTTCCATTCTCCCCTTGTAATTTCTTAAGTTATATATTTACGAGAAGCATTTACTACAGAGAGAAGAAACGTCTCATGTTGACTAGACTAAAAACAACAACAACGACCACAACATCAACAAATAAAGAATGGTGCCGTAGTGAAGAGGTAAAAATAAAGTGGTCATAATCATTTGTCTTTCTTGTCGTGTAACATACTCTTTTTACATTCTTTCTCTCTTTTATCAACAAGCCAGTTATCCACCCCTGGTAGTGGTCAATTTCTCTCTCTCTCTCTCTCTCTCTCTCTCTCTCTCTCTCTCTCTCTCTCTCTCTCTCTCTCTCTCTCTCTGATAAATACACATCCTCTCTCACACACACACACATACACACACAGACAGACACTCTCACTTCCTTTCACACACAACACAGTTAGATGTTCTCACACACGTACTCAAACGTTTATCTCAATACACACAAACACTCAAACCCTTAACCCTAACAGAGAGAGAGAGAGAGAGAGAGAGAGAGAGAGAGAGAGAGAGAGAGAGAGAGAGAAAGAGAGCTAAACCCAGTATATTGCCCACAATGAGACACAATTTAGTTCACTACTTCACTAGCCAACACCACCCACACCCAAACCTTCATTCATGCACTCCCCTCACACATTTGTCTGGCTTGTCTCTTGTTGTTGACTTGAAGGGCTGATGATGATGCCTACTACTAACTGTGGTACAAGACAGACAGGTTCTCAATGGGTATCACTAAGGTGGTCTGTATATTGTAACTGTTTAAAACTTTAGACGAACCAGAAGTAAAATAAATTCATCAGCAAACCGAAAGTAAGTAAGCAGCCTCGTACTAGAATATTATTATGTCAGTGTAGTGTTATTGTTTAAGGAGGTTAATTCACTTTTGTTTTTACATACATTGAAGTGCCATGATTCTTCCAAACTAACTATGCCAGGAAACAGGACCAGATGAACGAAAAATAATGGTGTCCTGTTGCTTGGAATAGTTTGGAGGAGTTAGTTACTCCAGATTTGCCAACACTATACTTCCCCCCTTTTAAATGTATGGTTGTGTGTTTACCATAGATATATATAAATTTTTATTTTTACCTTTTACATCTATTTTGCTAGAAATATCCTTTTTAGTGCCGTTTTGTCATTAACGCGACTTGCAGTGAATATATTTGTGCTTATCATTTTATTTCTCTCTCCGATACATCACTTTTCGTAGTTGTTTTAGTGTTGTTGTTGTAAATTGTTGTAAGTCTTTCTATATATTCGTAGTTCTGGTTTTGTTTCATTCATTTCATTCATATAAACAACTCTATTGCATTTAATTTCGTTGGTGTTTCGTTGTTGTGTGTGTTTGCCAGTAGCTTATTATTCATTTAATTTCAACCAGACCATTTATATAATCGTCCACGTTTTTCTGTGTCGCTTTTATTAACCATTTCCGAGTTACACGAACACTCCTTCCATTTCTCTGTCACTCTCTTACTCTCTCACTCCTTCTTTCTGTGTGTTATTCTCTCTCTCTCTCTCTCTCTCTCTCTCTCTCTCTCTCTCTCTCTCTCTCTCTCTCTCTCTCTCTCTCTCTCTCTCTCTCTCTCTCTCTTTATTCGTTCTATTTGCCTTGTTATATATTCCCGTTTACTCTCTCTCTCTCTCTCTCTCTCTCTCTCTCTCTCTCTCTCTCTCTCTCCACAACAACACACCTAATTGGTTTAAGTGTAATTGGTAGTGGACCCCTGTCTTCCTATTCTACTTCTTCCCTCCCAGTCCCTCCTTCTCACTCTCTTTCTTTATCCGAATTTTGCCTTTCCCTCTCCCTTCTTCTATCCCCCTTCCTTTCTTTCTCTCCTCCTGTTCCTTCTTTCCTTGTTCCTCTTTTTTGCTTTCTCTTTTTATTTCCCTTTCTTTATTCGAATTTTGCCCCTGCATTTCACTCTCCTTTCTTCCCTCCCTTTCTCACTTTCTATCCTCCTATTCCTTCTTTATCTTATTCCTTCCCTGTCATCAGTATTTATTTTTGTCTTCTTTTCCCCCCTTCTCACCATTTTCCCTTTCTCTCCTCCTCTCCATTTTCTTTTTCCTTCCCTGTTCCGTCCATCTTTCTCGCCTTCCTTCCCTCCCCATTTCTCGTGCTTTCTCTTCTTTTATTATGTATTTCTTCTTTCTCTTTCATTTTCCCTCTCCATTTCCTCTGCCCTTTCTTCCTTCACATTCTGTCCCCGACCCTCTTTCCTTCTCTTCCTCCTTCCTTCACTTCCTCTTTCTCTTTTTTTATGCCATGTCTCATCTTTTCCCATTTTTACCTTATATCATATCTTTTCTTATTTCTCCTTTTCCTTTCCAATTCCTTCCCTCCTCATCCTTCTTATATTTTCCTACTCTTTCTCGCCTTCCTTCATTCCCTTTCTCTCGTTCTTAATTATTCTCCTCTTTCCCATTCTTACACACCCTCATTTATTTTATTCCTCTCTCTTCCTCTTCTTTCTCCCCTTACCTCCCTTTACTATCATTTTTCCTCTCCCTATTCTTCCTTATACCTTCATTTATTCCTCTCTCTTCCTTCCTTTCCCTGCCCCCCCCTACCCACTTCTACCCCCCCCCATACCCACTCCCTCCCTCCCCCCCTTTCGTCCTCAAATTAACACCTGCCGCCTCCCCCTCCCCCCCCTCTGCCCCCAGGTGAATACTCTTGTCCTGTTTACTGTTGTCCTGTTTACCGTTATATTGGTTACTGTTATGTTTACCGTTATTTTCACTGTTATTTTATTTATCACTATTTAAAAAACTTATATATTTACTATGGCTTTCTATAGAATGTTGACTGTTTGTTGTTCTGTTGACTGTTATTCTGTTTGTTGTTTGTTGTTTTGTTGACTGTTTGTTGTTGTTCTATTAATTGTTTATTGTTCTGTTGACTGTTATTCTGTTTGTTGTTTGTTGTTTTGTTGACTGTTTGTTGTTGTTCTATTAATTGTTTATTGTTCTGTTGACTGTTATTCTGTTTGTTGTTTGTTGTTTTGTTGACTGTTTGTTGTTGCTCTATTAATTGTTTATTGTTCTGTTGACTGTTAGTTGTTCTGTTGACTGTTATTCTGTTTACATTGTTGTCATGTTTACTGGTGTACTTACAGATCATTTTTTTTTATTTATGCTGCCAATTACTTAGAGTTAAATGAATTAGCCTATGTACCTTTAATTAATCCTGTTTTTTCTCATGTTTTCTATAATGTTAGTTTTAGATTAATGTTATAAGGAACTTAATTCTCCTTGGATATTTATAATCATTCTGCTTTACTTGAATGATTAAATATGTGTTTATTCTTCTCCCTCTCACTCTATCTCTCTCTCACACCTGGCACACTCATCTCTCCTTCTCTTCTTCCCTCCTTTCTCTCTGTTTGTCTGTGTGTGTTATTAATAGACGGGAGCCCCTGACTGACCTGACCTTTTCAATGGGGTGACCTCTGGGGACAATGACAGACAACACAATGGAACACGAAATAAATAAATGGGTAGATGGAGGAGGCGAAGAAACCTATTACAGTCCAACCACAAAACTAAGAGTGTGTATGTAATAATAATAATAATAATAAATGGTTTATTGAAATGTATGTATGTATGTATTGAAATGTATGTATGTATTGAAATGTATGTATGTATGTAGGCCTTATGTATATATGCATGTATTTGTATATGTGTATGTACAGTTTATATGGATATGTATTTATGAGTGTATGTATATGTGTACGTATGTATATATGCATGTATCATCTTTAATAAATGTGTTGTCTTCTTTCTCGTGTACTAGTAATCTCTGAAAGATACATAATATGCCAATGGACAATAATTTTTTTTTACAATTCCACGACATTTAGGACACAGGAGTTCATATAATCTAGTAATTCATAATAGGGACCGATTAAGGGCCTTAAGAATAGAACCCCATAGATCTACAGTATATTATATTTCTTTCTCTAGTGAACATTATGATAAGGTTTAAGAATGACTAAGAATACCACAGACTTGTTGACATTGACACTTGCTGATGGTTAAGTTTGTGTGTCTATTATTCCGGCCAGAAAGTTTA